>CM077190.1:3404030-3631530 GCA_039654105.1 Coreius guichenoti
AATGGCTTCTGATATTTTGACCTACATGATATTTACCCCTGAAAATATTTTATCACCGTTTGCAGCCGCCTTCATATCCTTCTCCATTCATTTTGTTCAAGCATAGCATGCTATCCACAGTCTATGAACAATGCTTATGCATGATGTATTGTCTTAGAGCTCCTCAATGTTGTATGGATGTAGCCCGAGTGAGGTTTAAAATCGGTGGAAGAATCGTTGCCTTCTAAGCCATGACTAATTTACGACCAAAGCCTGCAAACACTCCAAAGTAATCCCCAGTCTTTCACTGCGGTCGGCAACCTTTGATGAAAGTCAATGAAGATCAAGGGAGCCTGTCAAGCGCTTTCCAATTTGTCAAGCCTAATATAAATGAAAGTCACTTTTCCGGAGAATATTGCGTTGTTAAGCTCAGACTTCCTTTCAACAGGTTATATGCTATGCTACTAATCTCCTCTGAACAATAGAACAAGAAACAGGAGTCCATGGATATGTTTGTCTCATGATTTAATGTAATATGGTTGATTTGAGATAAGTTCTATATGCTTCATTGAAAGATCACTGAGAATACTCAGTTAGAATATGTAGTTTACTCAAAAATGAAAATTCTGTCATTCTTTACTCACTCTTGCCAAAAATCATGACTTATGACACACAAGTTCATAAGTTCCTGGTCATTCTTTTCAGTATAATGAAAGTAAATGAGGGCTGCAGCTGTCAATCTGCATCTGTGGATTTTTACGTAAAGTGTAGTTCTACCACACGCACATTTATTTACATATGTATGTATGTATGCACATATTCTTTTTATATTCTGTATAAAACGGGTATGTTTAGGTTTGGGAGTAGGGTTAAGGGATCTTATGTTTATCTATAAAATAGTAAAAGGGAAATTATACAGATACATCAATCAGGCATAACATTATGACCACCTTCCTAATATTGTGTTGGTCCTTTTGCTGCAAAAACAGCCCTGACCCATCGAGGCATGGACTCCACTAGACCCCTGAAGGTGTGCTGTGGTATCTGGCACCAAGATGTTAGCAGCAGATCCTTTAAGTCCTGTAAGTTGCGAGGTGGGGCCTCCATGGATCGGACTTGTTTGTTCAGCACATCCCACAGATGCTCGATTGGATTGAGATCTGGGGAATTTGGAGGCCAAGTCAACACCTCAAACTCGTTGTGCATTCCTGAACCATTTTTGCTTTGTGGCAGGGCGCATTATCCTGCTGAAAGAGCCACAGCCACCAGGGAATACCGTTTCCATGAAAGGGTGTACATGGTCTGCAACAATGCTTAGGTAGATGGTACGTGTCAAGGTTTCCCAGCAGAACATTGGCCAAAGCATCATACTGCCTCCGCCGGCTTGCCTTCTTCCCATAGTGCATCCTGGTGCCACGTGTTCTCCAGGTAAGCGATGCACACGCACCCGGCCATCCACGTGATGTACAAGAAAACGTTATTCATCAGACCAGGCCACCTTCTTCCATTGCTCCGTGGTCCAGTTCTGATGCTCACGTGCCCACTGTTGGCGCTTTCGGCGGTGGACAGGGGTCAGCATGGGCACCCTGACTGGTCTGCGTCTATGCAGCCCCATACGCAACAAACTGCGATGCACTGTGTTCTGAAACCTTTGTATCAGAACCAGCATTAACTTCTTGAGCAATTTGAGCTACAGTAGCTCGTCTGTTTGATCGGACCACACGGGCCAGCCTTCACTCCCCACGTGCATCAATGAGCCTTGGCCGCCCATGACCCTGTCGCCGGTTCACCACTGTTCCTTCCTTGGACCACTTTTGATAGATACTGACCACTGCAGACCGGGAACACCCCACTCTGACCCAGTCGTCTAGCCATCACAATTCCGCATTCTGACTTATTTACACTGTTAGAGAGTTGATTCTCATGATAAACATGGCCAAAATTTCAAAAAATGAGTTGGACGTATGATGGAATATTTCTGTGCCAAATACACTCCTTCCGGATTCGAACAAGTTTCGGAAAGTTTTTTTCGAGTATGGCCATGTATGGGTGGAATTCCTTGTATGGGCACTTCTCCAGGAAGAGCGCGTGCGAGAGCGAGAGCGCACCCATCAATGAACTTCGTTCGGGTTACGGGAGCCGTCGGCAGCGCTGTCATTTTGTTTTTAGACCACAACATCAACAATGTCACTAAAGAAGTGTGTTTCTGGTTGTGAGGGAAAGATAACCTTGTTCAGCTTCCCAAATAACCCAGCGTTAAGGAAACAGTGGATGCGGTTTGTTTTCCTGGAGCAGCAACGGAGTTCTGCAAGTGTGTATGTTTGTTCCCGGTCACGAGTCGAAACCGCAGGCGGTGAGTGAAACTGCATCAAATGTCTGTGTTTTGTTGGCAATCGGCGTGTAAATGCATATAATGTGAACAACACGAACGTATAGTGAATAGAAAGCTATCCAGGGCGGGATAATGCCACGAATGTATTGTGTGTGTTTGTCATAGGTGTGTGTGTCCCACTGCACTCCTCCACGAGTTTGGCTGTTTTCTGAAGAGTCGGTACAGCTTATCTGTCTTTAACTAAAAACTGAAGACTTTTTTGAGATATGAAGGATGTAATGCTACTCTGTAGATACTCAAGATTAACATGAGACTGGCAGAAACTGTGTTACCCCCCCCTTTAACCTTTTATCCCTCCAAAAATTGGACACTAATAAAGTGTCTTTTATAATATAAAGAATTATTATTGGCTTCGGACAGCGGACAGACCTCTCCCACACATTTTTCTTATTGACTCTGATGTTGCCAACATTTTTGCTTTCAGTGTGAACATAAAAATGACTTGTCACAGGGTTAGGAATGATGTTTGGGGACAATTCTGATATTACAAAATATCAACACAAACCAATCCTGGGTATGGGCAAGTGACTGTCTGCCACAGTGTCAGGAAATCAGGGACCAAAAAAATCTATCTTTTTCTTGAACATGCCACGTAATTGGTAAACAAACTATTTCAAATTCGATTGTGTTCACTAATGAGACAAGGTCAAAGAGAATAATCAGTTAACATACAGTACAAGGAATCTTAATCACTTCATTGAAACTGTCCTCCCAGGAATAGTAAGTCAATTCTGTATCATGCAAAACAAAATTTGCTTTGAATCTCCGGCATTAAAATGCATGATATCAGCTCATAATTACTGCTTAGCACAATGAGTCCAATTATAGCCAACGATGACTAATTTGAAAAGTCACCTCAGCAGTTTGGGTAATTAAACACCTACTGTACAGTACAAATACAGAAATGCATTTGGCTCGCTTGTAACTTGTATATTTTGCACTAATTAGCTTAAAGAGCAAACAACGTTAAATGTTGCTGTCACTATGAGAAATAATACAGCTAACTGAGTTTTAATCTATAATGACAGCTAAACCAGGTTTAATCAGAGTTGGTTACAAAGCAGCTTGTCTTCTAAATGAATTTAGCAGTTCATGTTGATTTAAATTGCGGAAAAAAGGATTATACTGACATTGAAATTGATTTATAGATAAAGCGAGTACACATGTATACCCCTCAAGATTAGTGTATTTTAGCATTATTGCTATTTTAAAATTTATTTTTATATTTAGTTTGTTTTTTTGGGCATAGCTCTATTTTGTTTTTTATATACTTTTTTTTTTTTCTTCTAAATTTAGTTTTAATTTAATATAGTTGAAGTATCAGATGAATCAACAGAACATTAGAGTTTATATTTACACCTAAAACAAGCCTTTGAAGAAGTCTGTATGTGCACAAGAATTACAATGCAATCTATTAGCAAAATGCTTCTATAACTTTCTTGCACAAATTTTCATGCACAGATGACAGAAAGTTCTGCATTGATTTTGCAATTTTTTAATTTTTTTTTAAATTGATGCTCAAAACAGTACACAAGTAATAACAATCAACAACAAAATATACAAAAAAAAGAGAGCGAGAGAAAAAACTAAGGGGGGGGGGGGGAATAATATAAATTGAACATATTGACAAATTATGAGAATTACATAACACTGAAAAAAGGAAAAGAATTGCAAACATCATGTTTTAAGGCTTTATTGTTCTCAGACAAGTTAATTGAAATGAAGTATTTTTCAAGTTCATAAAAACAAGAAAGAGAGGTTTAGCATTTAGATATTGATTTAGAAAATTTTAAGGCTCTAATGTGTGCAGTTTTATTTGTGTTCATTTTTGCTAATAATATTACTGGCATCACACACCATATCGCCATCTGCAGGTGGGATGTGTTCTCACATGCAGATTATTGTGCAAGTGATGAAAGACTATGAAAAAATTAGATACTTGTGTAGATAACCGTTTAGTGTAGTTTTTTTTATAGTTTTGTTTTTTATTTGCATTTGCGTTAATTGGTAACACTTTATTTTGATGGTCCACTTTAGACATTTTATTAACTCTAAGTAACTTTGCAGCTACATGCCAACTAACTCTCATTAGAGTATTAGTAGACTCTGATTAATATCTGCTAACACTTTATTTTGATGCTCCGCAACAGACATTCTACTGACTATAAGTGACTGCAACTGTCAACATAACCCTAACACCTAACCCTAACAGTCTACTAACATACTAATACTCTACTGAGAGTTAGTTGACATATAGTTGCAAAGTTACTTTCAAAGTTAATATTTATAAATCAATAGTTTTCATTTTAGTTTACAATATGTACTGCATTGCCAAGCGGCCATTCTGTACTGCGTCTATAAAACGTCTCCCAAAGGCCGTGTTTATTGACTTTTTATTTAGACTCTCTTTCCATCTAAACACCTGTTTCAGGGTTTCACAATAAAGCCAACATATTGCTTCTTGGTTGCAAACCTCCATCAATCATAAAGGATGTTTAGATAGACCAACAGAGCCAAATGGCCAGGGCTGGATCTAGTTATGGCTCTAGTTATGGCTCTAGTTATGGCTATTGTTTTCTGTAAGGGACAGCTGTGCTCACATCAATTTATCTTGTCCTGCTGCTGTTTTTTTTTCTTTTTTTAGTGTAGCTTTCCTTGTCTTCATGGGAATTAAAATCACTTGTTCTGCCACACAGAAAGCGACCAAAGAAAGTATTATAGATACTATCCATCTATCTATCCGTCCGTCCGTCTGTCCATCCATGCATGCATGCATGCATGCATACATGCATCCATACATCCATCCATCCATCCATCCATACATACATGCATCCATACATACATACATCCATCCATACATGCATCCATACATACATACATCCATCCATACATGCATCCATACATACATACATACATCCATACATGCATCCATACATACATACATACATCCATCCATACATGCATCCATACATCCATCCATCCATCCATCCATCCATCCATCCATCCATCCATACATGCATCCATACATACATCCATCCATCCATACATGCATGCATACATACATCCATCCATCCATACATGCATCCATACATACATACATACATCCATCCATACATGCATGCATCCATCCATCCATCCATCCATCCATCCATCCATCCATCCATGCATGCATGCATGCATGCATGCATACATACATACATACATACATACATACATACTTACTTACTTACTTACTTACTTACTTACTTACTTACTTACTTACTTACATACATAGCAGGTAAATTCAGCATTTTGAATTGGTTATTATTATAAAAATATATTTGTGTTCATGAAATTTAGTTGAAAATAAAATTATTTTCCTTATCTGTGGCAAACCTCAGGTCATTGTGTCACTCGAAGTGTCATCATATTTTATCCTCCGTGTAAAATCCTTCTCATAAAACATTAATAAACTCATTTTGGTGGCTTACTGTGAGTAATAGTTGATATAGACCATTTGGGTGTTTGCAAACATCGATGACGTGTTTTGTGGGCAGAGCCTACCTGGTGGAAGTAGCACTCTATGGAAGCCACGTAATAAAACAATAAAAAGGTCCTTTCGAGTTTATATATATATCACAATTTTCTTGCATTTCCGAGTTTATATTTCACAATTCTAAAAAGAAATATCAGAATTGCAAGATATAATCTTGATATTCTGACTTGTGATATCAACTCACAATTGCAAGAAAAAAGTCAGAATTGTGAGATAGGCCTAAAAATGTTGTTTAAATGTTACCTATATGAAATGTTATAGGTTTAAATATTATTTCATGCTGTAACTGTAAAGCTATTATGCCCCTATATGAACTGCGTATGTGATTTATTATGTAGATCTATTGTTTAACATCAAATCCATGCTTTAATACCAGACTAATCACAGGGTTCATCAGTCCAGTCTGTGGCTTGCAATCATTTTTTTCTCTCATTCCATGGATTTTTGCCCATTTTCCTCCACTTGTTACCACTGTTTACCACTGTTTTTCTGCCACCACAATGCGTGCGCAGCTGCAAATGACTGTGATGTGTGCTCAAATGGTCTATATGCGTCATCATTATCACATGGCTTTCTAGTGCTTGGGCGATCCTAGATAAAGTTTTGATGGTAAATTTCTGTGGTAAAAGTCATAAGACGCGTGGGTCACAACTGTCATTTAACGGGCAGACAGAGTAAGTACACACAAACATTTCCATTATTAGACTAGAGTAGAGCACTTCACCATAACTTACATTCACTTATCATTTATAGTTTATTTAAACCATGATTTTTTGCAGTTCCTAATAAACTTAAAAGCACAATATGTAAGATTTTTGGATTAAAATATCCAAAAACCACTAGAACAATGTTATATATTTTGTTGACTTGTGTACTTACATTATCCCAAATGTTTCCAAGAATGTTTAAATCCAGAGAAATAAGCAATTTTAACCAGGACATGGACCGGATCAATGACGACATACCCGCGTTACCCTCGATTTCCGGTTTTGTTTTGTAGAAACCATGGAAACACCAAAGACGCTTTAATATATGATGTGTTTTATTAGACAGGTGAGCAACTGTTTGGATCATTCATGGACAGAAAACTAATCATTGTTCTACAGCTCAACACAGTTAGTCTTATTGTTTAAATCTGGTTTTCTTGATTTACCGCGAGTACCATGTTTTACCATGCCTAATATCGATCTAGCTCACTGCAGTGTGAACAAGTGTCTCATTGTCGCCGCCGAGCGAACACACAGAGTAGCATCATAACATAACTTTCAACACACTCAGATATCTAATATGATAAAACAGCGCTGCGTTACCCCACATACACATGAGCGGAAGAAGCGGAAGAAGCGGAAGCGCTCGTCTGCGGCAGAATAAAAGCTCCGCTGCTCTCAGGCCGTGTATCGCGGTTGTCTCTCATTAGCAATCGCTCCAACGGCTTTCAGCCCCGCCCTGCTTCATACTACAGTAACGTTAATAAATCTTTAATACATTAGCTCATCCATGAATATGATTTCTGCCCGAGTCCCGTTGGATTCTTTTCCACCGGCTATAGAGGTAAAGAGAACAACTCCCATGATTCCGCGAAATCACGGCGTCATCAAGCTACGCCTTTGTTTTGAATAAGTGACATCTAGCAGCGAAAACTACATATTGTGCCTTTAATGGCAAAATGGCATGTAACTCGATTTGTCACTCTTCATAAAGTCATCTTGGTCAATCAACACAACCATAGCTGTAATTTTTCCTGACCTAAATGTTTTCTCGTCATAATCGTAGCACTGTAGACCTTTATCTTTGTATGCTTTGTGAGCTCTGGCCCTTTCAGCTAAAGATTAAAAACAACAAAGCAAAAAAAACAACTCTGTGAGGGTTACAATACTACAGTGCTACAATACATTTCATATCTCACTTTATGTATCGCTGACATGCCATTGTCACTTGTTTAGCTTTAATTTCTCATTGATGAATTTGTTGGAAACGTTTGCAACCGTGTTCTTGATGTTTGCTGATTAATAAAACGAAGTTAAAACGGTTACATACCCTCACGGTGCTTCTGAAGAGACGCCTGTTATGCCGACACAACTGTGTGACAGATAAAAATGTGCAGGCCATGAGCCGCTCCCTGTATGAGATTTGTCATCATATCCAGTCCAGTTGCTTCAGGGTCAGGACTCAAATTAATTCCTAACTGACTACAGCAGCAGACTATGTGAGTGATAGTGGAGGCTGCTATTTTTGAACAATAGAAATGCATGTGTCTGCTGGCTGGATGGGTGCAATAGTAGCACCAGGTCGTTTTAAATTGCCCTGTAATTTGCTAACATTTTGTGAAACCACACAGAGGAGTTCATTACTGCGCTGTAGCACTGCAGGAAAGGATGTCCCTTTAAAACCCATTAAAACTTTGGGCCATCCCAACATGTTTATACACTGTAATACTATTTCAGTCTTTCTACTTGAAAATGTCACGTTCAATTCAATGTGTTACTTACTGTTTGTTTGTAATTAATTGGGAAATTTACTTGCAATTTCTGAGTGAAAATTGATTCTACGCAGATTTTGCCTTCCAAAGAGTCAAGCAAATTGATTTCATCGCATAAAATGGCATTGCAAACAATGAATATTTTGTCCAATGTGGTCTTATTTTGGATTTTATGTATAGACAGTTGTTGTTGTTGTTGTTGTTGTTTTTAACATTTTATTATTCACAGCTATTACAAAATGGAGACAGGTGTGCCAGCAAAGAAAGATGGTCTTTTGTTTGTTCGCATTGGCATTCAAAGCAACAGGTTACCAGAAATATTAGAGGTCTCCATTATGTATTTAAGCAAACAATTACATGCCTCTGACAGAGGAACTAAAGGGAGGAATAATTGCAAAACACCAAACAAGACGCTATTGTTTTGCTGCACTGGCTGCTTTTAATATTTCTCAAAATGAAAAAAAAAAATCTTTCTTATAAGTTTGCAGTTAGAGGAAATGAATTTGAATCGGCATAATATGTTCATTTCTCACTCATTGTGATGTTTAAAAACTAAGACATGACGGCAGAACATCTGTGCGATCTGTTTCTTGCCTTAAGGAAACTGTAGCTTAGGCATGAAATGTATTCAAAGCAATTAAACATTCTAGATCAAGTGCAACTGTGAACATGCATCAAACCCCTTCATAATGTCTTTGATTTGATGTTTTCGCACCGCTTTGTAATTTGAAATGAGAAGCAACCTTCGAACAAGCTGTAGAATAGCTCTTTCTTCTCTTTCAGTGCAACAAAGTGAAATTTATTCCCAAGGACACAACACTCAAGGTTAGTTTAGCAGAAGTTATCACAGGAGAGGAGACCTCCTCAGTTCACTGCAAGGTTAGCAACTCTCCTCTGGGAGAGCGTTTCGTTCTGTTCAAACAGATTTTCCAGAATGAAGATAATGTTAGTAGTGCTGCGCATCCTTTAAACACAACCTTGAGTCAGGGACTTTGAGGTCAAAGGAATAAGGTTTTAGAGAGGTTCTGTAGTGCAGGTGGCCTGTTGAGGGGTCAGCCAAAGAGCTTCTGTTATGAATCACACTCTGGATTAGAAAACCAGAGGACTGTAAATCATGCAATTCCTTCATGCAAATGGACTTGTCACTGCTGTCTTATTGTCTAAAGACGTCTGTTTAGGAGTTTTCTCAACATCATGATGAATATTCAATAGAATATGGTTCAATATTAATTAATTCATCATTTCCTCGCCCTCATGTTGTTCCAAACCCATTGGATTGTCTGTGGAACACAAAAGCAGATGTTTAGCAGAATGTCAAAGCTGTTTTTTCCTCCATAGAATAGGGCTTTTCACACTGTGCTTAACCCTTGTTATTGTTATTCTAAACCTCACTTTTAATCCCAGGTAGAGAAACGTTGCACACTTGTAATTTAACCTGGGGTTACGAAACCCTGCATTGCAGTGCCCAAAAAAAACCTTCAAACAATGACTGAAAATGCATCAATTAGAGTTCAATTCTTGCCTTTATAGTTTGAAAAACATGATAGCAGTCAGCAATATATATTATGAGGATGTGCAATGCTAAAGAGCCTTTATGTAAACAAGTCACATGCTGCATTTGTCCAATCGTCCACACCTCACATATGTAAATAAGAATGTTAAACCAGAATTTTGGGTTAGTGTGAATTCAGCATGGATTAATTAACCCTGGTACATTATGTCCAGTGTGAAATATGATGCAAGATAACCTAGAATTCTGTTCATTCAGGGTCTAGACTATTTCAAGTGTGAAAAGCCCTAATGAAAGTAAATGGTGACTAGGGGCTGTTAAGCTCTATAAATGACAAAAAGTGCCATAAAAGCATCATACAATATGATTACATCCTATATTACACATTCTGTCAAATATCTCCTTTAGTGGTGTGTAGAAGAAATAAAATCATAAGGGTTTGGAACGACAATGAGAAAATAAGGGAAAAATATTCATTTTTGAATCCACCGATTTAACTTGTCTAAATGGTGACAGACAAACTTGTGGAGTGTGACAAGCATGAATGGTGCACTCTGGGATTAAGGAGTTCAGAATCGGTCTGTGTCGCATGTCTGACACTAATGAATAGATTTTGTGAGCTTTGCTTCAGTTTTGGTCCTGAAAGGTCAACTGGGGGATTATTCTTTAGCCAGATATTTTTGAAGGGATTTGTTTTTTTAAGAAAACTAAACACGGAAGAAATGCCATGTGAAGCATACATCCTACTGTTGTGTTGCTTCTGTATTATTACAGGTTAAATTTTTGCCAGTTCAAGCTGACCTTTGTTAGTGTTGTTTTTTATTGCTGCTCAACAAATAACCTTTAATAAAGACATTGTAAACACTTTTATTAAAGATAGCTTTTGGATCTCTAGCGGTTAAAAAACTAAACTGCTTGCCTTTTGCGGAAGAACATTGTTTTGGTTGTGCTTCATCTCTGCGTGACTGTACGGATGAATATGTTTTTTTCTCATAACTAAAAATAGAGAGAGAAATTATCCTATTGCTCATAAAACATTCACTAGGCTTAAGAGATATAAGCAGTTTAGATGGAAAGGATCTCAAGCTGACTAGCTGAAGACGTTACTGTAGCTATGCCTATTAATAGACACAGTACTTCCTTGAAAACAACTTCCATCACAGCGCTACAACAACCATAATGAAATGACCCTTCACAATAGATAATGCTTTACAATGAACTTTGTTAGAAAGCTACATATGGATTGTGCATTAGAAAGCAATTTATCTGTGCAATAAAATACCATACTCACATGTTGAGTAATAAAAATGCCATCTATGCGTCACTTTTACAACATTTCAAGTCCTTTAGTTCTCACCATTTCCGAAAAGCCAGCCAATGTTGATTCTCATTTTATTATGAGCTCTGTCACATTCTCTTTTTGACAGCAAACTCCTCTGTTCTGAGTTTTTTTAAAATGGGTGATTCCTCAGAGGTTTAAGATATAACGTGCTCCATGTCAACTTTTCTTGCTCGTTGTGACAAATAACCTATGTCACTCCCACACCATACACACGTCAAAGTAGGCGGAGCATGATGGGATGCACACGGGTGAGTGGCATATGTACGCACGCAATTTACGCTCTGTCTGTCTGTCTATCTATCTATCTATCTTGCACCACGGTTCAACTCAAATCTGATGACGCATACGCATCTATAATATGGTTTGTTGAAAATAACGTGTAAAACAGACAGACAGAGTTAGGCTAATATATGTTTCTGTTGTTGGATGCGCATTCTGGCTTCCCCATAACTTTGTTCAATGCGAGTGCTGTATACTCTAATATGACCAGTCATTTGCTGTCATCACCTGGGTGTTGATAGCGCGAGAGCGCAGGTGAGACCTGAACAGCACACGTTGCTACACTATATTGCCAAAAGTATTGGGACACCCCTCCAAATCATTGAATTCTGGTGTTCCAATCATTTCCATGGCCACAGGTGTATAAAATCAAGCACCTAGGCATGCAGACTGCTTCTACAAACATCTGTGAAAGAATGCAATGCAAAATGTAGGATGCAGTGGTGTAAAGCACTCTGCCACTAGTGCAGTGGAGACGTGTCCTCTAGAGGGACGAATCACGCTACTCTGTCTGGCAATCCGATGGACGAGTCTGGGTTTGGTGGTTGCCAGGAGAACGGTACTTGCCTGACTGCATTGTGCCAAGTGTAATGTTTGGTGGAGGGGGGATTATGGTGTGGGGTTGTTTTTCAGGGGTTGGGCTTGGCCCCTTAGTTCCAGTGAAAGGAACTCTTAATGCTTCAGCATACCAAGACGTTTTGGACAATTTCATGCTCCCAACTTTGTGGGAACAGTTTGGAGATGGCTGCGCACCAGTGCACAAAGCAAGGTCCATAAAGACATGGATGAGCGAGTTTGGTGTGGAGGAACTTGACTGGCCTGCACTGAGTCCTGACCTCAACCCGATAGAACACCTTTAGGATGAATTAGAGCGGAGACTGCGAGCCAGGCCTTCTCGTCCAACATCAGTGCCTGACCTCAGAAATGCGCTTCTAGAAGAATGGTCAAAAATTCCCATAAACACAGCCCCGCGACAGCCCCTCCCTGGTGTATTCTCCTGTGGAAGGACCTTCTTTCTCAGGGATGGGGTAACATGGCACCTGCGTCCAGACCTCTGGAACCTCCATGTGTGGTTTCTGGACAGGACGCGGAGGACTTAAGTGGCCTACCACCAGCAGTGGTAGACACTATCACTCAAGACAGAGCTCCCTCTACCAGACGAGCTTATGCTTTGAAGTGGAGTCTGTTTGCTCAGTGATGCTCTTCCCATCAGGAAGACCCCTGGAGATGCCTGATCGGTTCTGTGCTTTCTTTCCTGCAAGAAGGGTTGGACCAGAGGCTGTTCCCCTCCACCTTGAAAGTGTTTGTTGCTGCCATTACGGCACATCACGTTGCAGTTGACGAGAAGTCACTGGGAAAGCACAACCTGGGTGTCAGGAACCAAGAGGTTAAATCCTCCCAGGTCGTGTGTCGAGTGTGTTGCCTCTTCTCTGGCAGACATCTGCAGAGCTGGGGCTGGGCGACACCTAACACATTTCTGAAATTGTACAATCTCTGGGTTGAGCCAATTTCTTCCTGTGTGTTGGGTACAAACAGGTAATGTACGGGAAGACTGGCTCGCTGTCTCGCTTGCAGCATCATCCCCTCTCAAGGCGGTACGAGCGCCTTCCTCCGAGCATCCTTCGGCAGTCAGATGCAGCGGAGGCGTGGCGCTGGTCATGGCTGAAAAATGGGAATTGAGAACCGAAGCTCCCTTCCCGTGAAACCAGAACAGCAGCTGTGACCGTCTCCTTGGTAAGCCTTGTCTCTATCATCTGGGCTTATGTGGAGTGCTGGGTAGGTTATGACTAAACGGGAGCAGTTGCCAAAAGGGAATGCTATGGCTTGCCAGCATCTGCATCTCCAACACTTGTAACACAGTTCAGTGGTTCTGGAGCTTCTAATAGAGGGACCCCATTTGTCAGTCTACATAACATTGTAGTGACTGACAGATGGGGAACGTCTTGGTTATTGATGTAACCCTCATTCCCTGATGGAGGAAACGGAGACGTTATGTCCCGCCTGCCACAACCCTGAATCACTGCTGAATGGCTGGGGCCCTCGTCTTGGCTCCTCAACATAAAACCTGAATGAGTGGATGCGTGCCGCCATCGTATATACCCGTATGTATGGGGTAGTGGCTCGGCATGCAAATTCCATTCGCCAATTCCAATGGCCGTTTTTTTTTAAACTCAGTGGTGATTGGGTCTCCCAAGTGAGACCCCATTTGTCAGTCGACATAACATCTCCATTCTCTCCATCTCCATTCAAACGTTCTCTTTCAAGTCTTGCGTTTGAACGGACAAATTGACACAAAAATTGTCAACATGCCCGTCTTGGGGAGTATCCTAGCAAACATAGTAGGTTATGTCTTAAGTGAACATAAAAAGTCGAGAAAGACAACGCATGTATACAGTATCAGTATACTGGATCCGTGCATTATGTCTTAAAGTGACAGCAGCCTCATATTACTGCTGTCTATGTTTTTAATGTTAATCAAACAACAAAAGACAAGGAAATCACTCACTGCTCTTGACTGAATAGCTTTTGTAACTTTAATAATGATTCATCTTCATTTAATTTATACCGTGAAGATTATATGCAATGTTGTTTTACATTTTGTTACTTTATTTAATTTCTGTACCTGAAAACTACTGTTAGATACCTGAAAAACCTGAAAAGCACTGCTTATTTTATATGTATCTTTGCTCTATTGTATTTATTTGTGCTGTTGCTTGTAATTTGATTATTTGTTCTTATTTCCTTTATTTTTATTTGACAGTAGTCATTTTTTCCCCTGAACATAGCACATACCGAACCGTACCGAAACCGTGATAAAAACTGAACTGTGAGTAATTTGAACCATTACACCTCTACTACCTACCCCATACCAACCTACCTACCTACATTCCTTCCTTCTTTCCTTCCCAACAAACAGTAGTGTTAGTGTTTTTAATGTTTTTCAGTGTTTTTTGAACAAATTGTTTGTGTTACAAAGACTCAGTCATAAACACTCACTTGTTTAATTCCTGCATAGATTAGTGTTTTAGAACAAATCTTTTAAGTGAATGATTTATTGACTCGCTTATGAAGACAGTCACTTGTTTTGTTCCTTGTATGAATCAGTGTTTTGAACCAATCAGTTGAATGAATCCATGAAGTCTATGACTCACTCATAAAGACACTTGCTGGCATAATGATGTACCATGCAGAAAGACTCATTACAAAATCACACCATTTATGCACAGACTGAAAGGAATTTTAACAGATTTGTAGTGTGTTTAATTTTAACTATAGTTCCAAACACACAGTTGAATATCCGAGTATAAAATCTAATCTAAACTGTTAATTTATTCAATTCGTTTGCAACAGCTGTTCAGGTTGCATTCATCATTAGGCCTATTGTTTAAAAAGAAAGTTAAAGATCTATTTTTCTCCTCTGATACTGGGGCATGTCGAAAATTAAGTTAAGGCACCAGTGACTGCAAAACATACACACTATTTCAGTGATACACACACAAACATGTGCGGAAGTTACTTTTATTGAGTCTGCATTTGACAAATTGATAGTTTAACGTTAGACACTGCAGACGGGGACATTGAACATCAGGTGACAGTACGAAAGTGAGCGTGCATGAATAGTTTTGAGTGACTCTAAATGCCAACCGGAGATTGAGCGTTAGATTTTACCAGCTATACCATCTGCATTAACTCGTCGTCTCCCTCAACATAATTTGCATAACCATGCGGAATAATAATTGACATTTTCAACATAGCTTCTCTCGAAGTGAAGTGATTTTAGCCTTCATTCCAATGCATCTAGCTGAATTAATGTTATCCAGCAGGAATGGCTCAACCGGAGTAACATTTTTGATTGAAAAGCTTAAGTGAAATACGTTTACCTTGAAGACAGTGGCATCCACCTCTACCACAGTTACTGACTCCGATAGGATCGCAAAGTCTGCAGTTGCCAGAGATTTAGTTGTTGAAATGGTATGCTAATGTCCTAGTTTTCTGGCCCAAATTGCTTTTGACCTTGAGGTTAAATGTGGACATTTACAGTGCACATATATAAGTATCTTGCCATTTTGTAAGAAATTAAGAGATAATGAGCAAGATATGATATGCCAGAGTGCATTTAGACTAGAGGTGTCATACCACACTAATATACACTTTGAAATAGTTCCATTCTCACATAGCTGGGTTATTACTACTACTATTTAACAGTGATTTATAAGTGCAAGATATGTTGTAACTTGCTACTATGTTTATCCAATTGATTGGCTTTTATAGTTCTAACTCTAAATTCTAATTGGATCAGCCATATTAAAACTATGACTATAAAATGACTATATATACACACACATGTGACTGTATATTCTATATTAATGTGGCAATTTTCTACGTTCCAATTTGTGTTACATTATTTAAAGGGGTTGTGGCCATTTTGGCAAGGAGGAAAAGAAAATGGTCAGTAATTTGGATTGGCAGATGGATAGCTGGATAAATATAGATGGATAGGTAATTCTAAATAATTGCAGCCCCTACAACTAACAGAACGGCAGCACAAGGCAGACAGGAGTTAATCAAAAGTGACTGTAGTTATATCACAAACAGCCTACGTGACCCACTTTGTGCCATATCTGCCTCTGCAAGACGACAGTAGATTCACATTTGCTTCTTTCCGTGGCTTCTTTCTGTTTCCTTGATGGTGATCTTTATATCTGTTTATATTAGTGGTGTTCTCTGAGCAAAAAAAAAACTGTAGAAATAGTCACTATGCAAGACCTTTTGCTTACAGCTGAATATGCGCGACAACATGGAGTAAGATGATCAGTTGACCTGAATTGATACAGATACAGTTTTAGATATGAACTCATCATGACAGATTCACAACAAAAACAGTGAAATGAAACGTTCTCTCATCAGCCCACTCGAAGCTATGGGACTGAGCACAACTGAGATTCCTCCAGGAAAACAATTAAACAAAGAAATATATTTGGCTCATTGTGTCTACAAATGGTTGGATTTTCCACATTTTTTGCTAAATCAATCAGTTCAGGTGTTAAGGATCAGTGTTGTTTTTCCCCTTCAGAGAATTATCATCAAATCAAGGGTATCATTTTCAACACATTACACTGAGGCATGGATTCACACTACTAATTAGCTAAACTGATCTACAATTTGCTTAGGTCAGTCGGGTTTTAATTAAAAAGCAGTTGAATTAAATAAGCTTTTCAAGTACCAGGTAACATCAGAGGAAGATATATATTTTTTAATTAAATCTTATCTCATGCCATACTTCCACTTGGCATGTTCATCATCATCACCATCATTTTAATGCAACGATCTTGGTAAAATGGTCAAATCCCCTCAATAAAACCCCCTTTAACCCTTCTCTTCCCATTTCTTTTGCTGTAGTGAATCTGCCATCAATGTAAACATAAACTAGTTTAGTGATTAATTTAGGATTAGTCAAAGACTGTGGTGAATACAAGAATGATAATCCAGGATCAATTGCACACCACATAAAATATTTGGATACTGATCACTGTAATCTCTTATGAATGAAGAGTAATGGAAATATGCAAATAAGGCTAAATATGATGACTTTAACAATTGAATGTTGCTGAAAATGATGTTTTTTCATGGGTCTGATTACACAATCACATATTAAAATATGATTACAATTTTTGGCTGATGTTATATGCAGTACTATTCTTTTTAAGGTGGTTTGCAGTTCTTAGCTGAGCTGCAAAATCCAGGCTGGTCTGTTTGCTGGTTTTAGAGGGGTACTTTTCAGGTGGTAGACAGGCTTTCTGACCATCTAAGCCAGCTGAACAGCTGAATAAAATACAATTTGAAAAAGCACACTAGGATGTTTGGTTTATAGTAGGGTACATCGGGGCTAAAAGCTCCACGGGGTAAAGGGCTCCTTTGATTTTTATTCTCCTCTAACCCACTAGATGGCACAAAAACTTGCCTCAGCACTTTCCAAAACATCGGCTTTTCAAGATGCACGTGGAAATTTCTCTGATCCTTGACGTGATCGCGGGCAGCAGTGCAAAGTTGATTCTGTGCTAATTTGATTTAATATTTGATGTTTTTAAAAATTTTGTAGATTTAAGTAGCAAATTAGAATAAATAAAATTATTGAATATATTTTGAGACAAATGTCTTAATGATTTTCAGTTTTGTTCAAAGCAACAGTTTTTAAATAACAGAAGAATATGCACAATAATTAACATGATGATAATTATCTGGCTGACTTTTTCATTTGTTGACATGACATGATTAGATTCAGATGGGAAATATCATATACTAAGTTGTGTTCATCTTAGAGATAATCACCATATTTATAATGAAACCATCATATTTAAAAATATGATTTTAATCATATCATATAATAAAATATAATTTATTGTTACTACTGTAAATCTATATTAAATTGAGATCTCCTTCAATGCTTTCAGAATCTTTACTTTTTAAAATGATTTTGTTTCTATATTTTAAAAATATATTTCTATATTAACATATTTTAACAGTATATTTATTGAACAATAATGAATTCTTTTAATTATCAAAATAAACAGAAAATAGTTCAAACTTTGCTAAAGTGATTGTTTTGAACAAGTATTAACTTAGACATTATTAAAAACATATTATTTTAGCTGAAGTATTTGTGTCTTTTGCAGCGTGTTTCTGTGGGGTTAAAGGCCCGCCTCGCCACCTCATACATTTATACGATTTTTAAACAATAAACACCTTTTATGATTTATTTTCACACAAAATCTGTTGCTCCGTCAGTGTTCATATATATTTTTCTGCAATCATACACTAGTAATGAAAAGCTAATTTTTATTAAGGTGTGCCTTTAGCCCCGTTGTACACTGTATCAGGAGTATATAGTTTTAATGTAATTCTGCTTAAATAAAACCAAATGGTAGGTTTCGTTATTAATACAATTATGATATATGGAGTAAATATTTTCCTCAATCTCTGTTTTGACCTCAGCGCGTGCACTGTCTGTCTTCTCCGCATGCGTTCACCCCGAGTTCAGCTCTAGTTAGGGAGACACAGGAACTGATGTGCAGTCAGTTTCCTCACCTATCCGAGCGCGAGAGCACCGCCGACCGCGCGCCGAGCGCGTTCTCTCTATTTCCAGGAGTGTATCTGCCTTTTCCCACACACAGCCAACCCCCGGAGCAGTTTACTGAACATCCTCTCGCAGTTGCGATCAGTTTGTGCGGGTCCTATTAAAGTGAATTTGAAAACGACAAGGATCAGAACGAGGCTGAAGCATCTTTAAGAGCGCGCGCATCTCTCTGAGAGCGCGAGCAACATATGTGCTGCCTCTGAAGACTCGCTACAGCACCTCAGTGTGTCTGAAAAACGCGTGAAAAAACCTTTCACCCGAACGCTGAAAACTTTAAAGGAATATTGATGAGCATTTGAGTGGATTTTCTGTCAGTAGCACTAAGTAAAGCTCGTACTTTTGGAGATATTTAAAGCACGGAATACGAAGTGAACGCTGCGTTCCGAGGGAATCACATTTACGCGCCTTCAGTTATACGCTTCTTCTGTGCGGACGGAAGTTTCTGAGTTTTCCAACGAAAAAATGGGCATAACTGGTTATTTCGAGCTGCAGTGGAAATGCCTGCTTGTTGTGGCTCTAAGACTGCTGTTCCTTGTGCCCGCAGGAGTGCCAGCGAGAAGCGGAGACTCTTATTTAAAGGACAACATCACTGTCAGACAGGGAGACAGTGCTGTCTTGAAGTAAGTCAATGATTATATTATTTACGTTATGAGACGTTTCATGTTGCATGTTAAATGGATTTTTTTTTTTTTTTTAATTTTTGGATTGTCATTTTGTGATGTGGTTAGAAGGTGAAACTTCTTATTCAAGCATTTCAGTTTCGAATGAGTTACATCTCTTTAATTTTTAATTTGAATATAAATATTGTTATTAATCTGGCTGTGTTTGCACAGCTAATTTTTTTTTCTGCTGGAGTTGTTTTGGGAATCCGTGGTGAGATGCGATCTGTCTGGTAATGCAATCAGCATGCAGTCTGGTCTATGCAATCAGTTTTGGTGGCCTATTTAGATAAGTAGTTCATCAACAAATCAAATTTAACTTCGACTCAATTCTCTATTCCCTCTACCATCTCGCTCACCCCTGCTTTTTCATTTCCCTTTCCTCTCTGTCTCAGTCACACACACACACTCATTTGTGGACGCCCACATGCACTTACAGTAGCATCATTGTTTTCTTACTTTTCCTCTAATGCTTATTCTGGGAAGTTATATAAATGTGGGTGAACAGGCAGTCGTTATTAATCGGAGTAAAGTCTTCGTTTTCGCGTTTGCTCTGCGCGTGGTACCAGACGCAGCAGGGGACGTTTTGTGTAGCATGAGACAGTGGCCTGTGCGCGTGTCCTTTGGCTCCAGAACCTCTGTCCAAAAGAACGTCTGGAACAAAGCTGCAAAACAACACTGCCGAGGACGTCAAAACTCCATCTATCCCTATAGATCCTTATAGAGAAGTTTGATGCATGAATAAACCTCTTGAATAAAGAGCCATTCACGTGCAGAATGCCCCTTGTTTTTTGTGTTTCTAACTAAATATGCATAAATGCATGTATAGATAGATAGATAGATAGATAGATAGATAGATAGATAGATAGATAGGTAGATAGATAGGTAGGTAGATAGATAGGTAGATGCACAATTCTGGATAAATTGAGAATCACATTTTTGGGGGGTAACACTTTATTTTACAGTGTCCTTATTACATATAGGTTACATTAGTAATAAAAGTAAATTATGCATAATTACATGCAACTAACCCTCATGCAAAACCCAATCCTACCCTAAACCTATAGTAAGTACACATAGTTAATTAATGTTACTCAGTACTTAAATATATAATTACACTGTAACAATGACACCTTAAAATAGAGATCACAATTCTAAATAGACAACTAAACAAAATGTTAATTGCAGCAGTCTATTTAAAAATGTTAATTAATTTGAATGAATTCCTTTTATAAATGAATGATTCAATGAGTCACTCAAAAAGACTTCACTTGTTTCGTTACTGAATGAATCAGCGTTTTTGAACGAATCTCTTGAATGAATGATTCAATAACATATACATAGGCTGTGTCCGAAAGCCACTTGATTTTATCAGGCAATGACTTTTCTAGGCAGCGTTTGCGTACAAAAGTACCTCACAAAACTGATTTTGGACAGACTTCTGAGGCAGCTTAATCGTTTAATGATCTACAGCAAAATTGGTGAAAACTAAGCAAATATTTGATTAGTACAATAGTCGTTTCTCGCTAGAAATTACATCAAAAATGGAAAACGTTAGTCAAAAATGTACATTTACACACAAACTGACCACCAACCGCAACTTTCAGACGCCACCTTTATTTTTTTAGCTCAACTGTCACCGAAAAGAACGCACAGGATTGTGGGATATCAAAGGCAGTGAAGGATACATCTAGGCTGCCTTTAAAAATCGATCAGATGAAGGTATCTCAGGAGTCAGGAAGTGACGCTAACATTTAAAGGTGTCATAGAATGGAAAACTGTATTTATCTTGGCATAGTTGAATAATAAGAGTTCTGTACATGGAACATGCAAACACCATTGTTTCCTCCTTCATATGTAAATCTCGTGCGTGAAAAAGACCACTGAAAAACGGGCGAATCCCCACATAACACCGACTGTGACAACAGTCGGGATCATTAATATTTACGCCCCCAAAATTTGCATATGCCAGCCCATGTTCAAGGCCAGGCAGTATTAACGTGGACCTGCACAGCCGAATCATCAGAAGTTCTGCAGGTATTGTGAAGAAGCAAGCAAGGACAATACCGAAAATGGCAGATCATGGATATAAATATTATGTTCCAAGCTGTGCAGAGGATGTGAGCATTTTTCATACCCTTCCCACAGAACAGAACTGTCAACAGGCATGGTTGATTTTTATCTATAACAGGATACTGCACCAATTTAATTCAAAGTTGTTAGTTTGCTCTGACTATTGTTAATTTCGTTAACGAAAATATGATGAAAAATGTTCCTTGACGAGGCTACCTTTTTTCCATGACTAAGACAAGACGAGATGACACAAACGTCCTTTAAACGATAACTGTGACTATATAAAGATGCAATATCGTTGACGAAAAAAGACGAGAAAATGTAGTTAAAAAATAAAAACTTGACCAAAAGTCACTCTTTGGTTTTGTCGGGGCAAAAATAGGAGCGTTCATGCGTTCATGCTTGCGGTTGCCAGATTTCAATAATTTAAATCCCCCAAACAGAGCTTTTCTGTTAAAAGAACACGTATTCTATCCGGTGTTTTACTTAAACTTTGGAATCTGGCAACCATGTGCACGCGAGCTCTCTCTCTCTCGCGCGCGCGGATGATCTGAATACACCAATAAACAAGTAAACTGCATTTCAGCAATCTCCATTTGAGATTTTCTGCTTAAAGTGTCATTCAGGTGGTCTGTGTTCTGTCACGACTCACGAGCCGCTTGTGCTGTTTCTGCACTAAACTGAGCGGAGCTCAACATTATTATTCATGACTCTTCCAAATAAGGTAATAACAGCCCATTTCATTCTAGGGACAAATCCTAGGGTTGTAAATGGACATGTGAAACCGTATCTGGAGTATTTTTGCCCTTACCTAAGCCACATACCTTCTATGTAGATATCAAAGAACAATTTAAAATATTGTACCAATGCATTCTATGCCACCTTTAATTCGGAAGTGCCTTGATGCCTTCATTCCTTGTAAAGCATTTTTAAGCTTTCAGACAGCCATTTTTTAACAGTCACGTGTCGCCACATACTGGCATTGAATTGTCAAGTTACTTTCAAAAGGTTGATCGCTACTGTAGACATCAGTGTTTATATCCGAACCATAAACCTTTATCCCAGTTCTTCTGTGATAATTTGAATTAGCGCTAATGCAGATTTGAATGTTTCGCTGTGATTGTACTTGACAAAAGCATCTGGCCGAATCGCTGTCATTTAGGAATAAGATCGCATGGGTGTTTGAATCGAGATTGCAATCTTTTAACGATTCATCGTGCATCTCTAATAGATGGATGACTAGATGTATTGTATGTCTGATTGACACTTTATTCCACCAATCAAAAGGTGAAATAGTAAATACAGTGGTTGAGAACTTCATAAACCTGCATGTGTGTGTACATATAGAGGAACTAAGCGTTTGCTCATTTATTTTTGTCTTTCTTTAGTTGCCTGAAATGTTTGGTGTTGGGCTGAACTATAAAAATGTTGAAGATGTGTAACCCTTAATTTTCTTGAGGAAACAAAGACTGAAATGTAACAATTGCTTGTGGATGATAATAAAAGTAGTTAATAATAGGATATTGTTACTCTTACTGACATCAACATCTCAATCACTCTCAGCTGTTTATAATAAACAAGCCAAATATTTGTCAGAAGTTACAATAATGTGTTGCTGATTTAAAAATAAATTATTTATTAATATTGCCGTGAATGCATTAAGGATCTAAATTGCACAAATCAGCATTAATGGAGATAATGAAACTAATGCTGCAAGTGTTGACTTACGACTTTCTGATCTGTGAACTGTGTTAGACCCATGTCTGACAGACACAAGAGAATCTCTGGACCTCATTTCTTAGCCCTTTTTCCTCTCAAAGTCCTTCCACTTGAGAATTAAATGTGTCATACCATCTGTCAACCCAGAGCGCTGCTTTGCCCCCTCCCTCTCTCTTAATTTAGCCATTCAAATAAACTTTGATTTTCACAGCTATGTGGCACACTTCTTCCATTAAGCTCAAACATAAACCACCGCCTTGTATGTGTAAATTAATACATATCCATAGCAAGATTCTATATTTTAAGTTCATGAATGTATTGATGTCACAATTCAGTAGTTAGCAAAAAGGTGAAGTCATCTTTTTGGTACTAATCTCCGGCAGTCATGTATTTTGCATTTGATCATGAGTGCAGCTTCCCCATAATGGAAAACTGTTGAGACAACCTGTCACAAACACGTCACAGTAATGGCAGAGCGCTCTGCGTGCCCCAACTTCTCTTTAGCACCGATCCAAATGGCGACTTCTGCTGTGTGCCTGTGCACACCTGGAGATGTGTGGTGATTTATCTATCCCCCAAAGAAAAGCCATTTCAACTCAGCCAAAGCAAATAAAGGGTGGCAGACTTTAGCCAAGCCAGAAGCCATGGTTTCTACCTGAAAAAAACTAGACATTTCTAAGGCAGCATTTTTCCTCTTGTGTTGTTGAGAGAAAAACACACAAAATTGTGGCAGAGGCTGTTCACTCTAACCGCATGTGAAAGGTTGTCACGTTTTTGATTTGAACCTTGATGCACTGAAGAAAAAAACATCTGACTTATCGTAGTGTGAAGCTGTAAGCTGCTGCATTCTGATAGTGCTTTAAAAATACATAAGCAGTGGTAGGCTGATTGACAACGTCTTGATGTAAACACATTTTTTGAATACCAATTTGAATATCATTTGCCAGCAACACTTACATTTTTGTTGTTGTTGTTGGCTTGATGAATATTAAGTGATGAATATTAAGCGAGTAATTAATAGAAGTAATGAGATTATTCATCATCCAGTGGCAAAAGATACAGAGCAAGAACTAAGAACTGAAAAGTTCCATCCATCCATCCATCATTGAATCTAACTATCTATCTATCTATCATTGAATCCATATATCATTGAATCCATCCATCTATCATTGAATCTATCTATCTATCTATCTATCTATCTATCTATCTATCTATCTATCTATCTATCTATCTATCTATCTATCTATCTATCTATCTATCTATCTATCTATCTATCTATCTATCTATCTATCTGTCTATCATTGAATCCATCTATCATTGAATCCATCCATCTATCTATCTATCTATCTATCTATCTATCTATCTATCTATCTATCTATCTATCTATCTATCTATCTATCTATCTATCTATCTATCTATCATTGAATCCATCCATCATTGAATCTATCTATCATTGAATCCATCCATCATTGAATCTATCTATCATTGAATCTATCTATCTATCTATCTATCTATCTATCTATCTATCTATCTATCTATCTATCTATCTATCTATCTATCTATCTATCTATCTATCTATCTATCATTGAATCCGTACATCCATCCATCCATCCATCCATCCAAAAAGATGGATAATCTACTTTTTCAGATTATTTTTCATGTGGTTTCCAATATCCATGTGTTGTCATAGAGAGCAGTATATACAATAAAAACCAGGTTGTTTACTCTGATCTCTCCAGTGACAAATCCAAGCAGTTTAATGGTATTTCTAGCTTATATTTATAAACAACCAATTATGTTCATCCCTCAGGAAACACTTTTATGGCTGTAAAAATAATGTTAATACCAGTGTAGGAGTTATTTGTTTGTACTTTATTAAAAGAGTGGAAAAGGAGCTGTCAATCAGAGCATCCTAATTCATGAATTTAATATCACTTTTTTTTAGTAAACTCATTGATCCTAACTGGAGGTGTTAGGCCAACACAGAAGCTTAACTGTCTGTCTTTTCTTATTCAGTTTATTAAACCTCTGGTTTGATCAAATCAAATAGAGTAACAAGCACCCAACACACAAGGAAAGTGGCTAATTGTTTATTTATTACCCTTTTTATGCTTAAATAATGTCTCTAACTGCTGTAAAATATTGAGTGCAGATTTGTCTAAGCCCTGAACAAGTACCAGCACCACTGATGGAAATCAAACAAAGCACTAGAACATGTTATTAATTGAACTGAGGGTTCTTCTCTGAAGCAAGCAGGATGATGAAGTCTTAAGTGGACGCCCCTGACCCGACTGTCAGAGTGACAGATGGTTGAAAGCTTCTCACAATGGTGATCTTCCTTATCAACATTACAGCACTGGGGATTTCAGCATAGTGTTTCGAGCAAAAACACAACAGTCGTTTCACACAGTTAGCTTATATAATCTCAAGCAGGAAAATTCTGATATGATTGTGCTGAATTGAAACTACAGTGTGGTTGTACACAGTATGGATGGTTCGTTGTGGAGTTTTCTGTTTGTACTTTATGTAATAGGTCTTTATCTAAAACATTACTGGGCCCCATTGATTTTAATTGTAAGTGCTGAGACAAAATATCTTCTTTTGTGTTCCACGTAAGAAAGTCAGTCATATAGGTTTGATGCAACATGACGGTGAGTTTTGAATTAGACCCCTTTTACATCAAGTGCACAAATCACGATGGTGGGACTCAACAAACAGATATTTAAAGGGTTAGTTCACCCAAAAATGAAAATTGTCATTAATTACTCAAATAATACTCATTAAGTATTGCATCTGAAGCAGTAAGTTACATCCAATCACATTAATGATGCTAGTAAATAAATCAGACAATGCACCGGCAATTTAGTAATGTCCCAGCAGTTGTGGTTTTGACCGGTCTTGAAACAAAATCCAGAGTCCTCTAAGTCTGAGAGCGAGACAAGACCAAGACCTTCAAAAAATGGTCTTAAGAACGGTCTCAAGACCAAGAGTAAAAGTATTTTTTTTAGTAATCTGAAGAACCGTTGTTCACTACAAAGAACCTTTTGTGTATACAAACACAAACACACACACACACACACACACACACTCACATACACACACTCAATGGGAAGTTCCATGGATGTCAAAAGTACTTCATGGAACCATAGATGCCAATAAAGAACCTTTAATTTTAAGAGTGTAACCAGTGTAAATATCATAATAAGTAAAAAGTGAACACTAAAGCAGTATGGTTGCATGATTTATTCCTTCTCCAGGGCATGCTGGAAATTGAATCTTGCAATTGCATTAGATAGTGTGAAATAAGGAAGTATTGCTTATATTCTACCCTATTCTATTCCAAGTCCACCCACTTGGAGATTTGAGGCATGATATTTGTTCATTCTTTTTTAGGCATGAATCTCTGGATCATGCAGTTATGCTGGGAGAGGGTGCCTTTATCAAAGGTGTACCTGAGTCACAACCATAGGCAGTAAAGTTAAGTCTAGGGTGTGTGGGTGTGTCTTCTCCATACACTATGAATGTTTTGTCTGGATTCATACAAATATCAAGATGCTGTTCACACCCCATGCAAAAAACTCCAGTCAAATTATTTGTAAGAATTCTAATATAATATAATATAATATAATATAATATAATATAATATAATATGAGCCAAAACATTATGGCCTAATCCTTCAAGTCCTGTAAGTTGCAAGGTGGAGCCGCCGTGGATCGAACTTGTTGGTCCAGCACATTCCACAGATGCTCAAACTGCTGACCAGGAGCAACCCACAAGCCTTGTCGTTTCAGAGAGATTCTGACCCAGTCGCCTTGCCATAACAATTTGGCCCTCGTCAAAGTCACTCAGATCTTTATTCCTGCCCATTTTTCCAGCATCCAACATGCTGATTATGAGAACTGATTGTTTGCTTAACATCTAATCTGCCCAGGCCTTAATATGTGGCCTTGTTAGGAGATGATCAACAATAACCGCTTTTCCACTGTCTGGCCAGTGCGCACCGGGCTGTTTACCATATTTACCATAGTTGTTTACCATGTTTACCATAGTAATGGTTAGCGTGCATATTTTGCATCGCATATAAATATTTTTGCCTTATACGGTAATCAGAATCCACATTGGATCACAAACAGAATTTATTTCAAACACTTGCTGCTGTCTGAAAGTGAGTTTTGAGCTAAAATGATAAAGTCTTTAAAGGAGTAGTTCACTTCAAAATGAAAATTACCTGATAATTTACTCACCCCCATCTCATCCAAGATGTTCATGTCTTTCTTTGTTCAGTCGAAAAGAAATTAAGTTTTTTGAGGAAAACATTCCAGGATTTTTCTCCACATAATGCACTTCTATGGCAACCAATGGGTTGAGGGTCCAAATCAATGCAGTTTCAAAGGAAGGGCTTCAGAGACTCTGCACGATCCCAGATGAGGAATAGGGTCTTATCTAGCGAAACATCGGCCATTTATTTATTTATTTTTTAATTAAAATTTATATACTTTTTAACCTAAACTGCTCATCTTGCGCTGCTCTGCGGCACGCCACGGATTGCGTAATCAGGTCGGAAAGGTCACGCTAGACGTAGTTGGAAGTACCACCCCCGTGTTTACAAAGCGCATGTGCGAAAACTAATACAAACATCCTTTAGCAAAAAAACGTTAAACAACGATGTCGGAAGATTTTGAAGTTGGAGATGGAGGTTTTTTTTTTTTTTTGGTAAAGGGCGTTTGTATTAGTCATCGCACGTTCACTTGGGGTGGTACTTCCGCCTACGTCTAGCATGACCTTTCCGACGTGATTACGCAATCCGTGGCACGTCGCAGAGCAGCGCAAGATGAGCAATTTAGGTTAAAAAGTATATAAATTTTTGATTTTTTTGGAATTGAAAATTTTTTTTTCAATTTCTTTTCGACTGAAGAAAGAAAGACACGAAAACCTTGTATGAGATGGGGGTGAGTAAAATATCAGGAAATTTTCATTTTGAAGTGAACTAATCCTTTAATGCTGATGTTAGCTGGTATATGAAATCATCCGTGGCGCTGCCGTCTCCAGACTCAGATAAACTCCGCCTTTGTTCGTAACCACTCCTCAATCCTGAGCTGGCCCGCTTTGGACCAAGGTATTCAGCGGGCCAAAAAACCCTGGCTGTTGGCCCCAAGGAAGCCCCGACGAGGCCCGATCAAGCCCCGGAAGTGACAGTGGAAACACGGCTAATATTTGCTTCACTTGTGACTTAAAGGGTTAGTTCACCCAAAAATGAAAATTCTGTCATTAATTACTTACCCTCATGTCGTTCGACACCCGTAAGACCTTTGTTCATCTTCGGAACACAAATAAAGATATATTTTCATCTCATTTTTGGGTGAACGAACCCTTTAATGTTTAGGCTCATCAGTGTAATAATTCTTATACCACAATTTGTGGTCCCAACCAACAATCCTGGAGCAGCAATCAGAATTCACTCACTATAAATAAATTAATATATAGAGTTAATATAGGGATAATCAATAAGTGATGTGATGTGATGCACTCAGCTGTTAAATTATGCATTTTAGCGAACATTCTAAAATGGACTCTATCGTCATGGGATGCGAGCGGTCATTGATGTTATTCTTCGTGGAGTTCACTGCTCTCATTTGTGTGCCTTGGGGTACTCATCTTATAAAATTAGCACAGGAGCAAGGGCAGGCCATACTGTCTCTGTAATGCTCCACCGGTCACTGTCGTATGGGTGCAAGTTTAACCTAATGCTTCTAATGATTCGCACACTAGTGATCTAAACTGTTCTTTTGGTTATTACTTAACAGGTCCAATAAGTGGTTTTACTGACAAATCCAGTTCAAAGCATTCTTTTTCTGGGCTAATAATTTCAGATTTTTTTTTATATATGAAAATATTTTTCACAAATTGCTATCACTGCTTGGTATTACAGTAAAAAAAAATCATTTCATCAATTCATGAATAAATGAATGCTCAAATGCTGATACTGGAATGTCCCGGTCATACAATCATGTACTGTATTCTTAATAGGAATTCTGCATTTTCCAGATGTTTGGTATGGACATAAGAATCTTTGCTATTCAGACATTAAATTTTTATACCTGGGCTCATTCTCTAGGGTTTCAGGGACAGTGAAGTTGTATATTTATAGAAGGGTCTTTTCCCCACCACACACAGCTCTTAGAAAAGTGTGGCAATGTTCAACACTTGGTTGTGTTTTGGTGACAATGTACGAGTGTAGTGTGTATATTTAATATTTTTTATAATTAATGTTACTATTTTATTCTATAATGTTTATTATTTTTGCAATTACATGTATTTAAAATATTTTATTATATATTTTAAAATTATATAATTATATTTTTATTAAAATCATGACAACTCTAGGCAGGTGGAGGGTTTCAGAGGAACTCTGATAGCGCTGCAGGACTAGCTTACAGCAAGCAATCTCATTGGCTGCAGTATCAGCAGAGGCCAATGATCTTGTGCCATGCAGTAATGATGTGATTGCTTGCAGGTTGCATGTAAAGGGCCTAACAGTCTGCACCCTCTAAGGGTATGTTTACATGACAACGATGTACTAAAAACAGGCTACAACGATCCCCGTTCACACGGATCTGCGAAAATGACTAAAAGGCTGTACTGTGCATGCCAGGCCAGTAGTTGGCAATGTCACTTTGTCAAGAAACACCCCAAGAACAAATAATATGCATGTGTGAACATGTAACACGCATGCACATGACGTCACCGTTTTCACAGATTCACGTTTTTGTTGTTTACATGGAGACGGTAAAGGCAGCGATTTTGGTTTCCAACGTTTATGAAAACAAGATAATCGAGGTAAAACGATTATTGTGCTGCTGCCGCATTCCATCCAGCGCACCATCATTTCCTTCACGCTTTCGTTCCTCCCTAAGCAATACTTAACATCCAAATCAGCTGAATAAGTGAGTGATGTAAAATGCAGTCTACTATTGCTAAACTGCTGGATGTGCTTGATATTAAACAGTGTTATTAACCCCTAGAGGACTGCACAGTTTTGGGGCCCTTTAGAAGTTTTGACATGCTCTGACATTTGTGCTTTTTTCAGTTGCTTATAAACATATTAATGGCAAATGTGTCATTACACTGTATTCAGCACAAACTGGGCTACCATAATAGTTGAGCAACATGTATGTACATGCTTGTATTTTTGAGAGAATAACGTTTATGCATGGTTTCACAAGTCACTGAATTAAGGCCACAAAACACATAATAGATGTGTGTCCACAATACTTTTGACTAATGGATGTTGTTGCCTAGAGTTTTTGCTTTAAACTGATGTGAGAATCATTGTGCCTGATCATTCACATAAAACAATATATTGATTTAAATTTTGTAAGACACTTTTTCTTTACAAAGCCCGTATGCAAAGGGTTGTGAATGATCATGAATAATGCTGTGATTTACACCTGAGAGGACAAAGGAACACATAATGATCTGCATAATAAATGAGCCTTTGAGTCAGGTATGTGAAAGAGGGGAACTCTTTACAAAATTTACAAAAGAAATATATTTTGTTGTAGTTTATTTAGAATATAGTTAACAATATAAAGTGAGAGCCAAAGGCACATTACAAAGGCCTATTATATTTTAAATTATCAAAAGATTTGACATTACTATTTTTAATGTTTTTGGAAAAAAAAAAAACGTAATATCTTTACAGCAATAACATTGAACACAATTCAGTATTGAGTAAATACAAATAACTGAATAATTGGTAATGATGAATGTTATAAGTAAAATATTTGGGATTTAAAACAGTGCAATTGTGATTTCAAAGAGTATAAGGTGAATTCAGGTTGATTGGGACACTTTTTCCCCAGTCATTTCAATGGCAAAAATTTTCTGAATCATTTGATTTTGTAAACTATCCGATACACACAATACTCAAACTTCGAGTTTCGGGTTTCGCCGTGCAATGCATGATTGCGCCGGCGCCTATTATAGGCTATTGTCTGCTATATTTGCTTCTTATTTATTAAATCGGCAATTGGCTGATGAAACATTGATTAAAATTGAGATACAATTTATACAAAACGAAATTCACTTTAAAGAAAGACTTTCTACAAAACAAAACTTAATGAAGTGGTCAAAATCATGTCTGACCCACTCCATGTCTTCCGACATATTGCGCATCTAATGATGTGTCCTTTCTTACTCATGCTGTTCACTTTTCATAATCAACGTAGATAAAAAAAAAAATTACATTAGGCTATAATATTTAAACATCAATATGAAACAAAATACGTTTTTAATGGCTACAGGAAGTATTATACACAAAACGTTTGACTGGTAGGCTACTGTTTTTATAGCATCTGAGCAGAAATTTGTGAACAAAAGCTTTATTGATGTGACACTAGGCTATTTTACACTTCATAATCTGTCCAAAACAGGCCAAAGAAATCTTGTCTAAACAGTCTTATGTCTATGACATTTTATGTTGCAGCAAGATTCACATTTATTCTGTTAGTGTCTGTGGTTTAATATTCACAGACACTAACAGAATAAACTTACCTCACAATCCTCGTTGCTCTTAGAAATAAACAGCTTTTTTTCTGAGGTACATTATTCCTCACTGTGTCTCAAAACAATGTAAACTAGCCTACATGAATCTCTCTAAACTCAATGTGTTTATTCGAGTTAATGTGGGCGGGGATACTCTCATGGATCGCATCAGTATTTGACTTTCAAAAGAATGCGAGTATGGAGTATTTTGAGTCTCTTTCACACTGATAAGAAAAAAAACGAGGTGAGGTCGCCGGCGATTTTGCCAACCTCAGAAGGTTAAAAGCGCATGCTCCGAGACGGGACGGAACGCGCATAAGTGAAGTAATATACTATACTGTGGGCTTCAGATACGTGCCTAAACGGTCAAATAGCCTACACACAAATATGTCGATATGCCGTTTTGGTAATTATCCTCGTTTTAAACAGTCGTTTATGTCTTAAGTGAATGTAAACGCTGAGAAAGAGAGCGTTTAACAGTATATTGGATCCGTGCGTTAGCTCTTAAAGTGACAGCAGCCTAATAAATCTGCTGCAGTCATTAATGTTAATCAAACAACAAAAGACAGATCACTCAATGCTCTTGAATGAATAAACTGTAGTTTTAAATAAGGATTAGTCTATATTTAATGTATACAGCAGTGTTATTTTACATTTGATTACTTTATTCAGCTTCTGTTGTAGACCATTACTTCTCTGAATACCACTTTTAGAACATCTTCCTGAAAAACCTAAAGCACTATTAATTTAATTTGTATTTTTGTTCTATTGTATTTTTTTGTTATTTTTTGTCGGTTTTGTTTATTATACTTATTTTATTTCTGTCTGTTTACCTGTCTTCTGTAACTGTTTTGAGGACTTTTTACTTGCATTCATTTAATCTAGTATTAGTTTTTGCTGAAGTATCGATAATTGTGAAATTTCACTGACATTTAAAATGACTCATATCATGAAATAAGACTTTGATCATATCACCCACCAATAATCGTGTTAAATAATCGTGATTTCAATATTGACCAGAATAATCATGATTATGATTTTTGCCATAATCGAGCAGCCCTAGTGTAGCTCTATTACCTCCTCTTACATTACTTGTGTCTGGGAGGTCACTGGCCTGTTCCATGTTTTGCTCATCGATATAAATCAAAACCTTGCAGATATCATCTGTGATTTGCTTTACTCCCTCTCTGGAACTGACAGTCCAGCCACTGTGATTTTCCATGCTCAGTTGTTGCTGAGCAAATCAAATATTAATACTTTTGCAGTTTTTTCAGAAGATATGGCAAGATTAAACTTGCTTCACCAAAACAATCTAACATGACTTTGCACTGTATACTATGCTCTTTATGATTGATGCATTGCATTGTGACAGTTTTGATATCTCTGTACTCCTTTCAGATTATTCTGAACATTTTGTTTTAGCAGGAATTCTGAAATCTGATGCTTTGCAGTCATGTTTTTGTAATGTGCAGGAGAAGCTGAAGTCAGTTTTATCACTAGGAACAAATGCAAGCTCATTTTCACCATAGTCATGAAGGATCACTCGGCTTGATTTATTTGCAGCGTTAGCGTACACTGTAAAAAACAATTTTCGAAGTTGTAAATAAAAGATTAGTGGATTGTTTTTTTAAAAGAAAATACTATTTCAGTCTTTCTACCGTACTTCAGATTTTCTTGTTTCTTTGTAATGATTTGTGGAATTTACTAGCAATTTCTGAGTGAAAATTGTTTCAAGTAAATTCTTCACACCAATTTTTTTTTTCAGTGGAAGTGCAAAGTGCAGTACACGATTTTTGGCTTTGAATACTGTTGTATTAAATGCTGATTTGCAAATCTAACAACAAAGATTATATTACTTATATTTCTTATCACTCAGTGTCTCATTACACTTTACATTAGAAATGACTCTCAGTAATGTATCCAGGGACTGCCAGAGAGCTTGTGTTTTTAATTTTTAATTTGACATTCACACAAGCTTTCAGCACAGCACAGTTTACTGTAAGTGCCTAAAGACGGCTGATGCACTTTGATGTGCACTGAAGCCTGCAGCTCAGCGTTGACCAATATTGACAGGCTGAGAGAATAGCTATGCTGTCGAATGCTCGCGTAGCCTTTGGGGACATTAAAAGCATTCACACTTTGATTATCTCTTAAATATACTGTCTGATATTTCTGATGCAATCCCCTGAAAGTAAAAAGCCTTAAATTGGTCTTCTTTAGTATTGATTAATAGCCTGCATTAGTAGTCACAGTTTGTAATCAAAGTTTTACTGACTTTCCCCGGCCTATTTTTTGCTTCTGTGCATGCTTTATATAATGCACAATGATAAAGCATTCTCTGCATGAATAGATTATGATATGAATGTGAAGGGTGCCTTTTTTCTTACTTTTTGATGTTTTCGCAATGTTTGAAGCTATGTTTATCATAGGCCCATAAGTCCTGAGTAGCAATGCAATATTACCCTCATTGTGCAAAGAATGTTAATATATTGTATATTAAAATTCTATTTCGTATGAATCCAGCTGTTTTAGGATTAGATAAGTTAGTAAAGAAATAGAAAGAAATATTTTATTATATTTTTAAGTTGGCTTGGAAACAACAATGTAAAATTTAAAACAGCTGTACGTGTGATTTCATATATTTTGAATAGTGTGTTATAGGATAAATGTGCATTTGTTTAACCGGAAGTCATTTTTTACCCCCATCGCTCATGCTTTGGAGGCTGAATCAGGGAAATAATAGCTTGTAAAATGTGTGTACCTATATTTCAATAGCCCTCAGACTCTATTTGTCTTAAATAATTGTGATATGCATACCCTGAGCTGGAGCGCTGAACATTTTAACGGTTGGCTTCAGCTCATGCCTGAAGTTCTGATAAAAGCAGAGAGTAGCGAGGCCAGTCTGTGCAGTTATTCAGGCATAGATCCTCCAGTCAGTTTTACCGGAATCTTGGCCTCCTCTTAATTCTCTCTTTAAGCCCGACTGGATCTCTGATTGGGGCAACAGCAAGAAAGATAGAGAGAGGAAAATACTAACCGCTGGCCCATCTGTCCAAATGTCAGCCGTTGTAGGTGGGCAAAAAAAAAGCTGCCCAACTCTCAGAAGGTTTTGTTTGTTGAAGTGTTTATTTTTTGACATGTAGCAGTAAATATCTGTGTAGCTTGTGCTTTATATCTATTTTTTCCCCACCTCTTACATACATAAAAGGGATAGTTCACTCAAACTAACCATCATGTTGTTCAAAACCCATATGCTGTTTTTTCTTTTCTTACATGGAACACAATAAGTGAATTTTTGAAGACTGCTCTTATGTTTTTTTTGTCAATTTTGAAGTTGCACTGTTGTTATATGAAGAAATAAAGTCATATGAGTTTTGAACAACCTGAGGGAAAACACAAATGTATGTTATGAATAAAAAAAAGGATTTTTCCCAGTGGAAAGAAGATACACATGATATACCTCATTTGTGTATTGATTTTATATAATAGTTCAACAGTCAAGTATGTAAACAAGTAAGGAAAACCAACAAGTGTCACAAAAAAAACCTCTTGTGTGTTACTTTCTTAAACAAAAGTCCAACGTTGCTAGTTTGAAAGTCTCACATGATTGTGTTATATTGCTTAAATATAACAATAAACAAGAAGTTAATATTAAGTAGTGCTGTCAATCGATTAAAAAAAAAAAAAAAAAGGTTAATCACACATTTTTTCTGTGATTAATCAGTTAAAACATTTGTAAACATTAATGATAGACATTCAACATTACAGTGTAATTGAAAGCTATCAATATTTTAACATCTATTAGGCTTCAAAAAATACAACTTTTAATTTAAGTGAACTTAAAACAATCCTCACAACCCATAATAAATGTCATATTTACCTGTGGCCTTCCTGTCTAACAGGAAATATACAGAAATTGAATAGAGTTATAAAACAGTCTGCACTACATAAATTATAAATTAAATATAGATGAATCCTTCTTAAGGATCTTTAGGTTCTTTAGGTTCTTTAGTTAAGAGCAGTGAGTAATTTTCTCTGTTCCCTTTGTTCTTTGATTAACATTAATGACAGACAGCATTAGTGGCTGCTGTCACTTTAAGATCTGCCACTGCTGCACATGACGCGGATCTCACACACGTCTCATTTTCTCTTTACATTCATTTAAGACGTTATTTAACTCATGAGGACATTCAACAAAAAGGGCATTTTGGCATAATTCTGTGTGTTATTGTTTGTTCAAGCGCGAACGAGAACTGGATTCTGGCGTGCGTCTTTCTGAGCGTCGTGTGTGTGTCACATAGGCCGCATTTACACTGCAGGTCTTGATGCACAATTCCGATTTGGTGACTATATCCGATTTTTTTTGACGACCCGCTTACATCATCTTTTAAAAGCGACCCATATCCGATATTTGTATTTACACTATACACTGGCGAAACAGCCCAAGACGTTCTGACCCGGAAAAGGAAGTAAAACGGCGCAATATGCAATGGATGCAGACGAAGTGATTATTCAATGTTTTGCTTTCCGCACTATCTTTAAAGGTCAGCAAAACATTGCTCTCGTCTTCCATCGCGCCATTAGTGTCATGTGATCGCAGTTCGTGTCCACCTGAGTTGACGTCATTCACCTCCGTCCCTTTTTCAATGACATACGACTCGCATTTACTGGGGAATATCCGATTTGACCGCTTACATGGCAGACGCAAATGCACGTATCTGAATCATATCAGATTTATTACCACATATGAGTGAAGCCTGAATCCGATCTGAGGATATCGGAATTCATGCGTTTTTTTTTTCCTGCTTACACGTTCAAATGTCATATCCGATCTGTGCCACATGAGAGGGAAAAATCGAAATTGGGTCACTTGAACCATGCAGTGTAAATGGGCTATAGTCAGGACATTCACAGAAAGCGCGTTCTCTTCTGTCTTTCTGAGCGTCGTGTGTGTGTGTGTCACAGTCAGGACATTCACAGACAGCGTGTTCTCTTCTGTCTTTCTGAGCGTCGTGTGTGTGTGTCATAGTCAGGACGTTCACAGACAGCGCGTTCTCTTCTGTCTTTCTGAGCGTCGTGTGTGTGTGTCATAGTCAGGACGTTCACAGACAGCGCGTTCTCTTCTGTCTTTCTGAGCGTCGTGTGTGTGTGTCATAGTCAGGACATTCACAGACAGCGCGTTCTCTTCTGTCTTTCTGAGCGTCATGTGTGTGTCATAGTCAGGACATTCACAGACAGCGCGTTCTCTTCTGTCTTTCTGAGCGTCATGTGTGTGTCATAGTCAGGACATTCACAGACACCGCGTTCTCTTCTGTCTTTCTGAGCGTCGTGTGTGTGTGTCATAGTCAGGACGTTCACAGACAGCGCGTTCTCTTCTGTCTTTCTGAGCGTCATGTGTGTGTCATAGTCAGGACATTCACAGACAGCGCGTTCTCTTCTGTCTTTCTGAGCGTCATGTGTGTGTCATAGTCAGGACATTCACAAACAGCGCGTTCTCTTCTGTCTTTCTGAGCGTCGTGTGTGTGTGTCATAGTCAGGACGTTCACAGACAGCGCGTTCCCTTCTGTCTTTCTGAGTGTCGTGTGTGTGTGTCATAGTCAGGACATTCACAGACAGCGCGTTCTCTTCTGTCTTTCTGAGCGCCGTGTGTATGTGTCATAGTCAGGACATTCACAGACAGCGCGTTCTCTTCTGTCTTTCTGAGTGTCGTGTGTGTGTGTCATTGTCAGGACATTCACAGACAGCACGTTCTCTTTTGTCTTGTCGCACTTGAATGGTTTAAAAGCATTTGCATGAATAAGAGCGTGATCATATAATGTAAAGCCAGCCAAAGGATGACAGAAAAACATGGATGCTGCGTTAATTGCGTTAAATATATTTAACATGTTAAACTGGAAAAAATGTATTGCATGCGTTAACATGCTAATGTTGACAGCACTAATATTAAGTAACTTTTCAGAATTGACAGTTACTTTGTCTGTTTTAGGTACATCCATGAAAATAGCAACACAGTAGTGGTGTTTTTTGAAAAAACGACTCCATGACTCACAAAGATAGTCACTTGTGTCGTTCCTGAATGAATCAGGGTTTTAATTAATTGGTTGAATGAATGATTCAATGACTCACTCATAAACACTGGGTGCGTCTCAGTCAGTTCCCTATAGCTTCCGAGCGCGTGAATCAGTATATGGTGTACACAAATTCAGGCACTGGTAAGGACAGTAAAGGACGCTGGCTCACTACACATTGGGACACTGATGACCCGGCGAAGTGACAACGTTCTCATTGAACAACATCATTACTGGTATTTATGAACAACAGCAGAGTTGATATCTTTCTGACATTACTTGTAATATTATTTAAAGTACATTATGATAAATACTTTGCATGTTACATATACATGCAACATTTCAGATGTAAATAAGTTCTAAATGTTAGCTAGATCGTGTTCATTACCTATCTAGAAACTGGAACGGATTCTGCGATTGAGAGGCCTTAAAATGGCCGACTCCCTGATCAGTGCCCTGACTACTGCACTAGGGAGCTGATTGAGACGCACCCACTGTTGCTTGTTTTGTTCCTCAATGTATCAGCTGTTTTGAACAAATTGTTTCAAGGTCAGCGACTTACTCATAAAGATAGTACCTACACCACCTACTGGTGTAATGATGTAACTGCAGAAAGAGTTTCTGAAACAATGACAATGTTTTCTTTGAGATGAAGTGGCAGTGTCTAATTTAGATGCCACTCACACTAATGACATTTTGGATTTTAATAGAGTGACCTCTGGGGTTTTTCTGTAGACATGTGCAAATGGAGATTAATCAATGTACAAATATGCATTTGTTTTGTAGAAAATTAAAGGTTTGCACTGGAACAAAGGACAAATGAATAGTATGCACACCCCTTTTCAGGTGACCTTTTAATACAGATTTCATGGCGTCTGTAATTTCAATATGAAGCAGAGCAAGAACAAAGGAAACTCAAAATGCAATTTAAACGGAATAGCAATGTTTTCTCACAAGACTGGATCTTCTTATACTGCAGGTACGGAGCATAACGTATCACTGCCTTGCAGCGCAAACCTCAGCTTGTGCCCTCATTTCCTTAGAGGTGCAAATACAATCTTTTTGCTTTCAGCGCTGTCTGTGGTATGAGTGTGTGTGCGTGAGAACTGATGAAGTGCCAGGGCTTCCAAAAGGAACGCGAATGGGCTCTCAGGTGTTTTATAAAAGATTGCGGTGCGGTTTTAGATTAGTGTGCATCAGGATTTCCTTTGAAGACAATGGTGTGGTAATTAGGTAGAGTTCTGCAGTAAAAGTGGACTTGATTGTATCAGGGTCTCCGAAGACCATCATCTACAAAAAGCCCAAAGTACTGCAAAGTCAAGTGCTGGAATTCTTGTGCTTTCATAAAGCAGGATACGATCTGATGACGCTTGTGATCAGTGTCTTTTACTGCGGTTTCATGTCCTGGCTGTTATGTAATGCGTATTCTCAGCCTCATACGGCACATCCACTGTCCAACCAGTCAGTTCGCTGACCCGTGATGCCTATTGTGCACAAAACTCGCAGAAAACGCCAGTTCTGATCTGATTAGCTTCACTAATAATGAGTTTTAAAAGTTGGTTGTCACTTTTTGGTCAGAATAATCTGCATTGAAGACTTGAAAGTCTTGCATTTACAGTAACTTATTAGCTTACCACATAGTGTGCTTTTAATTCCAACTGACTTTCTGTGGATTAATTGCAGGCTCGCTTCTTGTGGAGAAATCTGAGGTTAAGTGACCCGCTCAAGGGCACAATGGTGATAGAGCAGGACTGTGATATTAGTAAGTCCCCAGTTCCTGTCCCACTCTTGCTCGGGGCTGAACCTTTGTGTCCGTGGTGCAGAATCTTAACTATTAGGCGACTACAACCCATGTATTTGCTTGACAGAGAGTCTGACATCTTGAGCTAAATCTTCTTAAGGTGAAACCTCACAGGCAGCTTGAAGGGGCTATTGTTTTCCCTGGGAATAAAATGTGCTGTAATTAAACAGAAATGGGCTCTGACTTACTCTCTGTACGACTGCCTCAATTTTCATCCTGGTGGTGTGTGAGTGGGCTGCATAGATTTTTAATGTATGGCAGCTGTCACAAAAGTCTCGTGGTTTTAGAGGAAATGGATTGTCACAATTTTTCTCTAGCAGTGGGAAAGAACATTTCTATTATTATTCTATTTATTTTTGCCAAATAGAACATCCATCTGAAAAATATGTGTGACTTACTGACACTACTCATTTTTCTATTCTATTCTATACTGTGCCAGTTTCTATAAGTTCTGTGTTCATTATCAATAGTTTTGATATTAAGTTCACCGGTCACACTTTACAATAAGGTCTCATTTGTTAACATTAATCAATGCATTAACTAACAATGAGCAATATATTTTTACAGCATTCATTAACCATTGTTAATGTTAGCTAATAAAAATTTTAATTTACAGTGCATTAGCTAATGTTAACAGATGCAACATTTGATCTTAATAATGTATTAGTAAATGTTGAGATTAACATTAACTAAGATTAATAAATGCTGTAGAAATATTGTTCATTGTTAGTTCATATCAACTAATGTATTTAACTATGTTAACAAATGAAACCTTATTGTAAAGTGTTACCAGTTCACCACTGAATTTCTGTCCTTACTAAACTTGTGTACTGGCATATTTTAGGCTTTGTAAATTATTTGTTCAAACCAGACAAATGTAAAAATCATAACAGGTTTTTAATGTGGAGATATTCATTACGTGTACACCTAGTAAATAAGATTGTATTCACAGATTTTTTTTTGATAGAAATTAATAGTTTAATTAAGAAAGGATGCATGAAATTGATCAAAAGTGACAGTAAAGACACTTATATTGTATCAAAAGATTTCTATATCAAATAAATGCTGTTCCTGATGTACTTTCTATTCGTTAAAGAATCCTGGGGAAAAAATGTATCACGGTTTTCACAAAAATAACATGTTTCCAACATCGATAATAAGAAACGTTTCTTGAGCAGCAAATAGAATGATTTCTGAAGGATCAAGTGACACTGAAAATTCACAGGAATAAATTACATGTTAAACTCTATTAAAATAGAAAAAAAGTTCTGTTGAACTGTAATAATATTTCATAATATTAATGTGTTTACTGAACTGCAGCCTTGATGAGCTTGAGAGACTTCAAAATCTTCTGAACAGTTGTATATTGAACTTATTTGCATTTAGGCTTTTTCTTTTTCACCAGTCTTTCTTTAAATGATCTTGAAATTCCACATGAATGTTTTCAGACATTTTTACAGAATTACTTTAATAATAAACACACTATCCTGACCCTGTGGCTTTTGGAGGTGAAGCTGAACGAAACAGAACGTTGTTATTGGAGTCGACTGTGAAGCATCGCCTCTCCCACTCGGCTCGATTCTGTCCTTCACTCCCTTTATTTTTAACGTCAAGGCTTTTGACTTGGCTTTAATGCTTTAGAAAAGAGCATAAACACTTCTGTCTGTAAGTCTTCTCAGGACGAGTTTGCCTGAAGAGGGAGAAATTGATTTTCATGGAAGGAGAGGAGAGAAGGATAGAGTTTGTTCTCTCTGATCAGGAGTCAGTGCTTCTGTCTAATGCAGAAGCTTCGTTCCTGGGGTCTTACAAAACATTTCATATTGTTGTGTTGATTTGTTGCTGATTTGCTTTGTACTACCCCTGGTGGAAGCCTAGAGAGAACACTCACCAGTTGCCATTTGTCATTTCACCTGGCACATTATGTGCGTGTGTGTGACTCTCTGCTCCCACTGAGCATGTGCAGAATATTTCTAGAAACCGGAATCTTCCTAGGTCATTGCAGATAGTGGGAATTATCTGACCTTAAAGATGAAATATGCAATTTTTTTGCATAATATCAAACATTAAAATGCTGTAGATGAATCCACCACAAACAACATTGCACTGGATTACCCAAACCCTATAGGACTGTATCAGCAGAACTTATTCTGTGCTAGTTTTCACACTTTTTTTTTCTACTTTGCAAAGTCAGGTAATTATTTCCAAGAGTTTCTTAGCACAAAATGTCTTTGTCGCTGTGGCTGATTGGTGAATCATAGTTAAAAATGACAGAGCAGGAGAATGAAGATTAATCAGGCCTCCCAACGGCCTACATCCTGTGCCCGCCAGACACGCCACGCCACTCTCAGCCAATCAGAGCAAAGATGACTTCGAAATTTTCTGGACCACCTGTACAGATTCTATTAGCAGCACATGAGTTGGCTTTTGACTGTCCATTCAAAACTGTTAATAACCTCCAAATATTCCTCATGTGTTTCATGCATTTGGAGCTAATGATTATGTTGTGGAGGCAACATCTGCACTTAAATAAAAGATGATATTTTGTTGATGTGCCGATTACCCAGTTTGGTCTAGATTTAAGCAGAGAGAATCATTCTGTACTGAAACAAAAAGGACGAGGAAAACATGTTTTTGCTAGAGTAATATTGACTTGCTGCAAGTTTCTCACAGGATTTCATTAGAGCTTGTAAAACACTTTGCATTTGTCAATCCTACTTTCTCACATCAGAGTTAAATTCACTTATGCACCTAGTGCAAATGTTAGTCGTGCAAATGGTAAGCATATTTGCTCTTCTGTAGTATTAGAATAATTCACCTCATATGAACTCCCATTCCACACAGCTGAGTTTTTTTTGTTCCATGTTCTTTCCTTTCACTTTATCTTTTCTTTAGCTGCTGCACTCACAGCATTATCAGGTATCAGAATCGTATTATTGCAGCTAGATAAAGCAGAATTGAATCAGGCTGATGATAGGCAGTAGGTGTATCTTGGCTTTATCAGTTATCTACATTCTCACTCGCGTGCTGTGGGGACTTGTTTCTTTTCATTGGCGTTGCCGGCAGTCATTCTGCCCCAGTCATGCGTATCTGGAAGACATTTTGAGCTGTCAATTGGAGACCGAGAACTGCACAGTGCCTGCAAGAAATGGTTGGGAAAGATGCAAATTTCTGAAGTACACAATGATAGAAAAATCACACCAGAAGGAAAGAGGAAAACAACACCCATCTATCTATCTATCTATCTATCTATCTATCTATCTATCTATCTATCTATCTATCTATCTATCTATCTATCTATCTATCTATCTATCTATCTATCTATCTATCTATCTATCTATCTATCTATATATCTATCATTGAATCCATACATCTGTCTATCTATCTATCTATCTATCTATCTATCTATCTATCTATCTATCTATCTATCTATCTATCTATCTATCTATCTATCTATCTTCTGTCTGTCTGTAAAAACATCTTTACATAATAGTATGTCTTCACTGTTAAACACTATATAAAAAGCTCTCAATCTTTCCTCAGTTACATTCGTACCATGAAAGTGAGCAGCCTTGGGTATTCGTACAGCATCTTTATGGGATTCTGTCGACTCGTATTTTTAAGACAAATGAACCATTCAGCTCGTGTATTTTCCAGAGTACAACCTTCGTAGATGTAAAATCCAACCAAAAGTGCACTAAGTTTGGAGAAGAAATAAAAGTTCATCCCTGCACTCAGAGTTCATGTGCACTGGACCACAACCTCGTCACAAACATAGAAAATTAAATTCTCAGCCAGAATAGACCAGGAATTTTATTAAAACCATTTATACTGTCTTAAAGTCTATGGCCATTTTGTGTGGTTTGGTTAAAATACTGTAGAACATCATGGAGGCTGAAAATGGTCATGCACCGATTAAACCTCCCATCCGACTATTACCACGGGAACTATAAATAGGTGTCTACAGACAAGGGTCCAGATAAAGAGAGGATCATCCTGGATATCTGTCTCTGGGGAAATTCTGTGGATTGTCAATTCCATGCAGCTCTCTTTTTCTGAATACTGCAGAGTTTGTAGGGAGTGCTGGCTAAACACCCTCAGGTTCTAAGACCAGAATCCTTTGTTTTGAGTCCAGCTGCTTGATGTTTCCGGAGGGGGAATTTCTTCTTTTCATCTTTAAATGAGACCATGCCAACTCTTCTCTGGTGGCGGTGACCTGCAGCACCTCATGCTGATATGTTTGTATGTATAAAAAAAGTGTGTGAAAGTGCCGTTAGCTATTTCTTAAAGGGTGTGGGGGGGGGATCAAGGTGAATTTTCAAAAAAAAAAAATAATAATAATTTTCACACATAGCTTGCTTGGTGGGAGGAAAAAAAGTCTCAGTTAATTAAGCTTTATTTAGTTTTTAAATGTCAGTTTTCAATATAAACGTTTTGTTTATTCTGCGTTGTTGTTTTCTTGAACAGTATTAAAGTACGGTTCTCTGACCAACTTCATCCTTTCGTAAACCCTTCTGACTGAAGGATTTTGTATGGTATATGCCTTGTTTAAGAGATGTTGTTCACTTGGTGCATTTTCAGCAATGACCTTCCTCCAAGGCATATTCAACATCTCCTAGTTTTTTCTCCTTCATGTCTTTCTACAGTTTTATCCTTTTATGGTGCATTTGCTCTCTGTTCTGTTGTAATGTGGCATTCAGTGCGCAATATAGAGACACTCCCGCTTAGCAGTATGTCCTTCAAGGTTTATCAAGAACATTTGTACCAAAATGACAGTCTGTCTCATATATAATCCTACACGTGTCTACACCGGATGCGATGTTGCTTGAGGTTGTATACATATTGCAACCACAGATCAATCAGCCTTAATCTCAGGGTTAGACTTCTCAGGGTTTCAAACACACACACACACACACACACACACACACACACACACACACACACACACACACACACACACACACACACACACACATATATATATATACACTCACCTAAAGGATTATTAGGAACACCTGTTCAATTTCTCATTAATGCAATTATCTAATCAACCAATCACATGGCAGTTGCTTCAATGCATTTAGGGGTGTGGTCCTGGTCAAGACAAACTCCTGAACTCCAAACTGAATGTCAGAATGGGAAAGAAAGGTGATTTAAGCAATTTTGAGCGTGGCATGGTTGTTGGTGCCAGACGGGCCGGTCTGAGTATTTCACAATCTGCTCAGTTACTGGGATTTTCACGCACCACCATTTCTAGAGTTTACAAAGAATGGTGTGAAAAGCGAAAAACATCCAGTATGCGGCAGTCCTGTGGGCGAAAATGCCTTGTTGATGCTAGAGGTCAGAGGAGAATGGGCCGACTGATTCAAGCTGATAGAAGAGCAACTTTGACTGAAATAACCACTCGTTACAACCGAGGTATGCAGCAAAGCATTTGTGAAGCCACAACACGCACAACCTTGAGGCGGATGGGCTACAACAGCAGAAGACCCCACCGGGTACCACTCATCTCCACTACAAATAGGAAAAAGAGGCTACAATTTGCACGAGCTCACCAAAATTGGACAGTTGAAGACTGGAAAAATGTTGCCTGGTCTGATGAGTCTCGATTTCTGTTGAGACATTCAGATGGTAGAGTCAGAATTTGGCGTAAACAGAATGAGAACATGGATCCATCATGCCTTGTTACCACTGTGCAGGCTGGTGGTGGTGGTGTAATGGTGTGGGGGATGTTTTCTTGGCACACTTTAGGCCCCTTAGTGCCAATTGGGCATCGTTTAAATGCCACGGCCTACCTGAGCATTGTTTCTGACCATGTCCATCCCTTTATGACCACCATGTACCCATCCTCTGATGGCTACTTCCAGCAGGATAATGCAACATGTCACAAAGCTCGAATCATTTCAAATTGGTTTCTTGAACATGACAATGAGTTCACTGTACTAAAATGGCCCCCACAGTCACCAGATCTCAACCCAATAGAGCATCTTTAGGATGTGGTGGAACGGGAGCTTCGTGCCCTGGATGTGCATCCCACAAATCTCCATCAACTGCAAGATGCTATCCTATCAATATGGGCCAACATTTCTAAAGAATGCTTTCAGCACCTTGTTGAATCAATGCCACGTAGAATTAAGGCAGTTCTGAAGGCGAAAGGGGGTCAAACACAGTATTAGTATGGTGTCCTAATAATCCTTTAGGTGAGTGTATATATATATATATACAGTGTATATATAATATACGCTGACAGGTGAACTGAATAACACTGATTATCTCTTCATCACGGCACCTGTTAGTGGGTGGGATATATTAGGCAGCAAGTAAACATTTTGTCCTCAAAGTTGATGTGTTAGAAGGTGGAAAACTGGGCAAGGGTAAGGATTTGAGCGAGTATGACAAGGGCCAAATTGTGATGGCTAGATGACTGGGTCAGAGCATCTCCAAAACTGCAGCTCTTGTGGGGTGTTCCCGGTCTGCAGTGGTCAGTATCTATCAAAAGTGCTCCAAGGAAGGAACAGTGGTGAACCGGCGACAGGATCATGGGCGGCCAAGGCTCATTGATGCACGTGGGGAGTGAAGGCTGGCCCGTGTGGTCCGATCAAACAGACGAGCTACTGTAGCTCAAATTGCTCAAGAAGTTAATGCTGGTTCTGATAGAAAGGTGTCAGAATACACAGTGCATCGCAGTTTGTTGTGTATAGGGCTGCATAGCCGCAGACCAGTCAGGGTGCCCATGCTGACCCCTGTCCACCGCCGAAAGCGCCAACGTGGGCACGTGAGCATCAGAACTGGACGATGGAGCAATGGAAGAAGGTGGCCTGGTCGGATGAATCACCTTTTCTTTTACATCACGTGGATGGCCGGGTACATGTGTGTCGCTTACCTGGGGAACACATGGCACCAGGATGCACTATGGGAAGAAGACAAGCCGGCGGAGGCAGTGTGATGCTTTGGGCAATGTTCTGCTGGGAAACCTTGGGTCCTGCCATCCATGTGGATGTTACTTTGACACGTACCACCTACCTAAGCATTGTTGCAGACCATACCGTTTCTTTTCATGGAAACGGTATTCCTTGGTGGCTGTGGCCTCTTTCAGCAGGATAATGCGCCCTGCCACAAAGCAAAAATGGTTCAGGAATGGTTTGAGGAGCACAACAACGAGTTTGAGGTGTTGACTTGGCCTCCAAATTCCCCAGATCTCAATCCAATCGAGCATCTGTGGGATGTGCTGAACAAACAAGTCCGATCCATGGAGGCCCCACCTTGCATCTTACAGGACTTAAAGGATCTGCTGCTAACATCTTGGTGCCAGATACCACAGCACACCTTCAGGGGTCTAGTGGAGTCCATGCCTCGACGGGTCAGGGCTGTTTTGGCAGATAAAGGGGGACCAACACAATATTAGGAAGGTGGTCATAATGTTATGCCTGATCTGTGTGTGTGTGTGTGTTTGAAACCAGAAACAGTCACAAAAAAAATCACATATGCTCTATAAAATCAAGGTCATGGATTTGATTCCCAAGGAATGAATGAAGTGATAAACTTTGTGAAAAAAGGACATTGTTAAATTTTCATTGTAAATATGTAGATAAATTATTGTCAGTATGTTTTTTAAAAAAAAAACTTTGTCACATTTACCAGCACTGTGTCTGCTGAAGCTTCTGGTCTGCGATGTTGAGATACTGCTGTGTGGGACAAAGCAAACGGCTGCATTTATCGGGCTTGTCTGTCTCTCGTGTTCTTGAGTGATGGGACAAAAATGGCAGTTTCTCTTCATACTTCTGCAGGCCATTCATCCACATGACTAGTTAGCTATAGAGGTGGGCTGAGGCCTTCAGACGAATCCTCTGAGGACTGACACAAATAGAATGTTAGTGCATCCACCTTGAAAGCAGTGACAAAAGTGGCAATCACAAGTGGCGCCCCGTACTATTGTACTGTTATTTCAATTCAAACGAGGGCCACAGCTCACTCAGGAGACTTGAATGGTGTACAGAAAAGCAAATGCTTTTGCGGTGGGAACATTTTTGAAGCATCCGCAGAAAATAGAGAACATCCTGGTCAGAAACCATATCAAGAATCATTCTCAGTAAAAATATGACATCTTGGTGAGCAAGAATATATTATGGCCTTCACTAACACAAGTCAATTCAAGTTCTACTCCAAGTCATAAAATCATTTTAATTTTAAATTATTTTGCTTGCATTTATTTTTATTTAGCTTTAACAGTAATATTTTGAAATATTATTACAATTTAAAATGTATGTTTTTAAATCAATCATTTTAATATGCTGATTTGGTTGTCAAGAAACATTTATTATTATTATCAATGTTGAAAATGATTGTGCATATTAACCATTTTTAGAAAGCTCCACACAAAGCAGAAAGTTATTGCTGTAGAGTTATGTTAATTCACACTGTATTTTAAAGGGATAGTTCACCCAAAAATGAAAATTCTGTCATTAATTCCTCACCCTCATGTCGTTCCAAACCCGTAAGACTTTTGTTCATCTTCAGAACACAAATTAAGATTTTTTTAATGAAATCTGAGAGCTTTCTGTCCCTCCATTGACAGCTACGCAACTGACACTATAATGCTTCAAAAAGTTCATAAAGAGACTAATCCGTATGAATTGAGCGGTTTGATCCAATTTTTTTTTTCTTTTTTTGAAGAGACTATCGAATTTAGGCTTTTATTCATATATAAACATTCATCAACTCACACATCAGTTGTGGTAAACAGAAGCTCAAGCATGTTCACTTGACGTGCGAGAACCAGTGGGGTTCATTCTCGTGTTACGCAGCGCGTTTGAGCTTCCGCAAGAACCAATGAGGTTCATTCTTTTTACACGCAGCACGTTTGAGCTTCAGCAAGAACCAATGAGGTTCATTCTTGTGTTACGCAGCACGTTTGAGCTTCCGCAAGAACCAATGAGGTTCATTCTTGTGTTACGCAGCACGTTTGAGCTTCCGCAAGAACCAATGAGGTTCATTCTTGTGTTACGCAGCACGTTTGAGCTTACGCAAGAACCAATGAGGTTCATTCTTGTGTTACGCAGCACGTTTGAGCTTACGCAAGAACCAATGAGGTTCATTCTTGTTACACGCAGCACGTTTGAGCTTCAGCAAGAACCAATGAGGTTCATTCTTGTGTTACGCAGCATGTTTGAGCTTCCACAAGAACCAATGAGGTTCATTCTCCAAGAACCAATGAGGTTCATTCTCGTGTTACGCAGCACGTTTGAGCTTCCGCAAGAACCAGTGAGGTTCATTCTCCAAGAACCAATGAGGTTCATTCTCATGTTACGCAGCGCGTTTGAGCTTCCGCAAGAACCAATGAGGTTCATTCTTGTGTTACGGAGCACATTTGAGCTTCTGCAAGAACCAATGAGGTTCATTCTCGTGTTAAGCAGCACGTTTGAGCTTCTGCAAGAACCAATGAGGTTCATTCTTGTGTTATGCAGCACGTTTGAGCTTCATCAAGAACCAATGAGGTTCATTCTTGTGTTACGCAGCACGTTTGAGCTTCCGCAAGAACCAATGAGGTTCATTCTCGTGTTAAGCAGCACGTTTGAGCTTCTGCAAGAACCAATGAGGTTCATTCTTGTGTTACGCAGCACGTTTGAGCTTCCGCAAGAACCAATGAGGTTCATTCTTGTGTTACGCAGCACGTTTGAGCTTCCGCAAGAACCAATGAGGTTCATTCTCCAAGAACCAATGAGGTTCATTCTCGAGTTACGCAGCATGTTTGAGCTTCCACAAGAACCAATGAGGTTCATTCTCCAAGAACCAATGAGGTTCATTCTTGTGTTACGCAGCACGTTTGAGCTTCCACAAGAACCAATGAGGTTCATTCTCCAAGAACCAATGAGGTTCATTCTCGAGTTACGCAGCACGTTTGAGCTTCAGCAAGAACCAATGAGGTTCGTTCTCCAAGAACCAATGAGGTTCATTCTCCAAGAACCAATGAGGTTCATTCTCGTGTTATGCAGCACGTTTGAGCTTCAGCAAGAACCAATGAGGTTCGTTCTTGTTACGCAGCACGTTTGAGCTTTCGCAAGAACCAATGAGGTTCGTTCTTGTTACGCAGCACGTTTGAGCTTTCGCAAGAACCAATGAGGTTCGTTCTCGAAGTTACACAGCACGTTTGGGCTTCACAAGAACCAATGAGGTTCATTCTTGTGTTACGCAGCACGCTTTTGTTCTTGTGTGACAAACAGGTTTGGTTGAGCTTCTGTTTATGTTCGCTGATCAATGTTTATATGTGAATAAAAGCCTAATGTCAACCTGTTCATCAAATAAAACGATCGATATTTGTGTTCCGAAGATGAACAACAGTCTTATGGGTTTGGAACGACATGAGGGTGAGTAAATAATTACAGAATTTTCATTTTGGGGTGAACTATCCCTTTAACATATGGTTTTCTCTGTGGCAATATTTGTGACTTTTTAAATGTCCCACTTTCTGCTAATCCTGATGTGTGACTCTCGACACTGCTGTCTGTGTCTGGTTGGGGAAATCATTCCTGTTTCCCCTCTATCTGAAAGCCCAAACAGAATGGCCACCATTCATTGCCCCTGGTGTAATGGCCTTCATCAGTCTCCCATCACATAAAGCCTGCCTGTCATTAATCTCACCCTGAGACCACATGGCCGTCTGCTGACAATGATCTGCAAGCACCAAATCCCCACAGCACAGAGTCTCACTGACCTACTCATATCTTTAAAAGGCACAGCAGCAATATGAAAAATATGGCAGGTGTCATTTTATGAAATGGCCTCTTGTTCTCATCGCCAAAACAATAAAAATTGTTGTGCCCTGTGTTTGTCACAGGTTTAACCCCTATTTAGGTCATTTATTTTATTGATTTAGTAAGAGAGTTAAGATTAAATCCTCAATCCTAGATCAAGAATTTATCAAACATACTTCATCCTTAAAGCGCACACACACACACACACACACACACGTGCTCAGGTGGTTTAGCTAGTCGTCTAACTGGTTTTCCCTTCTAAAACCGGTGAAACATATCAGCGTGACAAGGCTGGGAATTCAAACTAAGACCAGCAAACCTGATTAGACTTTTTTTTCTTCTTTTTTTTTTTTGTTTTGTTAGAATGACATTTAACAGATGTTTTTACAATGTTTAGGATTTAGAATGTATGTAAATATGGTAATTAAGTGTCTGTCAGAAAATGTTCAGAAAAACTTAAATAAAGCTGCACTCAGCATTTTTTTCCTAATTAGAACACAGAAATTAATAGTACCTTTTACCTATAGTAAAAATGTTTAAAATCCAGTACACTCACATGGAATAGTTATTTAATGCTACATCTAGTGAGTCATGTACAATTATTTATTTGTACAATTGATATACTTATATATATGTGTGACCCTGGACCACAAAACCAGTCATAAGTGTCAATTTTTTTAAATTGAGATTTATACATCATCTGGAAGCTGAATAAATAAGCTTTCCATTGATGAAAACTAAAATCTGGTATCTGAGGGTGCGAAAAATCTAAATATTGAGAAAATTGCCTTTAAAGTTGTCCAAATGAAGTCCTTAGCCATGCATATTACTACTAATAATACATTTTTGATATATTTACGGTAGGAAATTTACAAAATATCTTAATGGAACATGATCTTTACTTAATATTCTAATGATTTTTGGCATAAAAGAAAAGTCGATAATTTTGACCCATACAATGTATTGTTGGCTATTGCCACAAATATACCCGTGAGACGTATGACTGGTTTTGTGCTCCAGGGTCACATATGTTGTTGTTGTTGTTTCGTTGCCAAGAAACGCTAGTTTAATCAGTTAGACCAATCAGATTACTTTATTACATCATATCCATGTGACACATCATGATAAGTATGCAAGTCTATTTATTATATTTAAAGAATACATTCTCCAATACATAAAGTAAAAAATAAGCTTTATTCAGACAAAGTAGTCTCTCTGAATAAGATTGTTGTGGAAAATATCGGTAATCAATCTATGTATTTTAGAACATGCTTGAGTTGAGAAGATATTTCTTCATATAAACGATCTTGCACGGATGTGGCTGACAGTCCATTAGGCTGAAGTGCAAGGGACTGGTGTGACAGAGTCATTAGTTCACTGAATGAGGCCTGATCTCACCCTGTCAATGCTGGATAATGGAGGCTCTGCCTTCCAAGAAGCACCTCTTACTTTTTAGCACAGAGTGGGAAAATCTATATGCTTTTCCCTCAGCTTTAAATTTAAGTGACAGTCTATTCAAGCACAGTGAGGGCGGTCTTTTTAGCATATTGCATTTATAATGGATCCATTGGTTGATATGCATATGTAAATGTGTGCAGCGGCTGTTTGATATGTATGCATGCTGTTTGATGTGAAGCATATACTGTGTGATGACATTGCCGTGTTCTGTTTGACCTGCTATTGCATAAACATAAATATTTGTGTATTTGAAGATTCAGATCAACTCCTGGACCTATTTTTACTTGTTTTAGAAATGTATAATCACCTCCAACACTCGAGCTCTTTTTTGCCTTATTTTGTAGGACTTTGCACCCGTTCAACCAGCCATATGCAAACTCGTTATCTTGCAAATTGCTAATCTAATCTGTCACAGGCAGATGCAGAAATTCAGAGCACGCAATCATCTGTCCCACAGCACCCCTGGAGCAGATGAGGTGTTAACCGTCCTGCTCAGAACGGCCAGAGAAGGTGCCCACGGTGGGATTGAAACCATGACCTTCCTATTCACAGTGCAAGGCTTTCACCAATAAGCCACAGAAAATTTACTTTTGGCACAGCCTTCATGTTTTCCCCCATCATGCTAATGTCATTATATTGGTGTTTCAGGCTCAGTTTGTCGCTTTCAGTCGGAATAAGGGTATAAATCCATACACTTATCAACTAGACACATATTGGGACATGATGAACAGCGCGGTTTGGAAGACAGAGGGTGCTGCATACAAAATTAATGTGCGTAATAACATCTGCGGGACGTTTTTCTGGTAGTTATAAGAATTTTTTGGTATGGAGGGGAAAGCAAGCATTAAGTTGAGGGAAATCAGACCCACAGCACCAATACGTTAAAATATGAACAGTAGGTTTTGCAACACTTTTAAGGTGTTAAGGCCAAGCATAGGTTATTTTTAGACCGAAACTTTAAAAAAATCCATTCTGTTGTTTGAATGTACACAGTGATTCCCAAGCAAAAACTGCAGAGCATGCATGATTATAGACCGGAGCTTAATCTTGTGGTTTTCAATGGTTGAAATCCTCTGCAAGCTCTCTTGCTCTCCAGCACTCTGCGTAGATTAACAGAGTCTGAATGAGCTTTTCCCTTTGAAGAATATCCTGAGAAAGCATTCACTTCACACTTGCAATTGTTGCCCTCCAGATTTGCCAAAAGAGCGCTCTCTTGTTGACTAATTTTCAGAGCCGGGAAATTCACCAGTAAAGGGTCTGATAATCCATTTACTGGTTTTGACCTTGAGCGTGAAGCCCTCTTAAAGACTAATATAAATTACTGCAGTGTTTTGGCATGCTGACGCGAACGGGCAATGGCATTTTAAAAATTCTCAGTGCACCTTGTTGAGTGTCATTGATGAAACCCATGTCAACACAGCACATTCTGTGCCATTGTTATATCAAATAACTTTTGACAAATAAACCAAATGCCAGATAGCAAATGACAAATAAAACCTTAAGACCAGTATGTTTCTTTTGAGAAAGTACATTTCTGTGCATGCAATTATGCCCTCAGTTTTTTAATATGTAGCTCTGACTTTCAATTAGTCCTAACCTTTAGAGCCGTCACTCAAAAGTTTAGAAAAGGGTAAAAAAGATAAGTATAGCGATCGCCTCTAGGTCTTTTTCTGCAGTTTTAAGAAATGTCCTTTCCTATGAAGGAGACAAATGTAGTGTCATATCCAGATTCTTCTGAACTGAAAGGTGGCTATTGCCAGGAATTGCTCTAATTTTTCATCATGGCTATTTGAAAAGGATAAGATGAAAAGCTATTGTCATTTTCCAACTGGTTTTCAAGATCTGTAATAGAAAAGGAGAGAAAAAGGACAGACATCTGTTTATATTACCTGTTGCCTTGTCACATGCTTTTTCTTTTGCATTTCAAGGAAGGAAGCGGAAGTGATATTATGGGCATATATCATATTTCTCCAGTAAAGTCTGTTGAATTGAAGGTTGGTCCCTGGGTTAGAACTCCAGGGTTGCGTCTAGAATATAAATCATTGTTTTCATGACTTTTTCTTCAAGTAGAAGTTAGCTTGCCTTTTTACTACTGTCTAAAAAGACCCCTTTACGTACAAAGATCGCAGACAGCCCCAGATTATTGTTGTTCAACATTCACTGCAGATTAAAACATTACACTCTTACTTGATCTGGACAAACTGGGTATCATTAGAAAGATTAAAGATCCAGCTTTGATGTTTGACCACTGTTTATGATAAAACTAAGTTGCAGTGACAGGAGTGCAAAGAATTTTTTTTTAAATATTTTGAATAGAATATCAACACGCATATGAATTCAGTCACGTCTGCTTCAGTTTATTTGTGTTCACATAGCTTCACTGAACAGCGTCCGCTAGGGCTCTTTTTCCAAAAGTGTGCATATTTGGAGAAATATTGATTTATTCTCACGTTTTCTAAAATACCATTTCTATTAATTTCCCACTGAATAATGCAACCTGAAGAGCTGAAAGAGTGCTCAGAGCGAGCTCTGTCTCTTCCTGTTCCGGGTTTGCGTCAGTTGGGCAAGCCATGTAATGCCCGAATAAAGGCTAATAATGGCTGAATAAAAACAAAAGAATGATGATAAAAGAATAATGAAGAGTAAAGGTCCTTTTCGTCCAAAATTTTCACGCGTTAAAAATAAATACGACCTCACATTGTATCAATCATGTTTGCACACTGCCTCCGAAACTTTCATCCGTCATAAAAAAATTTGGATTTTCTGCATTTTTTGCATCAGTAATAAGCATTTTTTGAGAGGGGTTTTGACAATCCAGAGCCACCAGATGACGAATACGAAAAACCGCATACGAAAATTTTGGACTCAAGTCTTATACCAGCAGAGGTGTGACAAGCTTGTCGAGTGAGAACAATAGAAACGTGAATGGAGCAGTTAATCTCCCCAGACATTAGACAATAGACTGCAAAAAATATTGTATTAGCATCGTATCAGCCTTCTCTAAAAACTCACATGACATGGTCTTAGGAAATGCTTCATAAAATCCATAGTTTTAGAGATATAATTCTCAGATTTGAAATGAAGCATGAGCAGACTTGTGGCTTCACTTTAATTGTGGTTATAAGTTGTCATACCACATACACATAATATTTTTATACTTAAATATATTCTTAATATTTTTATTTTAGTTTTTATGTTTGAGTTTATATATCTCCGTATTAATAACAGCCTGAGTTATTGAACTGTGAACTCTCAAGTGTTGGCTTTGTAAATATATATTGGATATGTGTCTATTCAGAATGACTTATGAGCAGAAACTTTTTTATTTGAGGTATGTCATTTATGCCCCACTGGCCAAATTGGGGGGTGTGCAGTAAGGGGTTAAAGAAGGTGCACTCTGTGATAATGGGACATGTCCTCAAAATGTATCCGAATCATTTCAAACTGAGTTGTTAAATTGTATGTTGATGCCTTCTAGCCCTGTGCATCACTGAGGATGTTATTTTTTTTAAATGTAACATATAGCAAATAATCATGTTTTTTTTCTTCTGCTTGTGTCATTCAACAGGTGCAATGTGGACAACAAGGTATCACGGGTGGCATGGCTCAACCGAACCACTATCCTCTTCACAGGAAATGAAAAATGGTCGTTGGACCCCCGGGTGGTCCTACTAAACACAGCAGTCACTGAATACAGTATAAAAATCCTAAACGTGAACTTATACGACGAGGGGCCGTACGTGTGTTCTATCCTCACGAACAAGAAACCAGAATCAACAAAAGTGCACCTCATTGTACAAGGTAAATCTTAAGAGGATTTTTCATGTCTTATAAGATGAAATCTTTACATCATGTAATGTGTGGATGAGGAAACCTTTTCAGAAACTAGCTTCATGTTGGTTTGAGATTTTGTTGACATTTCGGTTGGGTAAATAACGGTTGACAAACAACTTTGATTCTCCTTTTCTAGGCTGATGTAATTAAATGAAACTCAGCAGATGTGACTCCCAGTGATGAAATTGGGATTTAATCTGGGTGTAATTTCAAAATCGTTGATGGATATTGATTGAAGACGTGCAGCCCAGAGAGCAACAGAAAAATAGAGCAGAGGCTTTTGTTTTCTCCTCACTAAATCAAGTGTCGATACTCAGACCTTTGTCATGATTTACAGTGCAGTCGATCGCCTTCATATTTGTGAGCCAAAAATGATTAACGTCGTACATGGCCAAATCTTTCTCAGCTTGGGGTACACAATTCAGAAATGTGGCAAAAACCAGTAACGGTATTTTTATCACGTTTCTCAGACCATCTGCGGAGTCAGAAAAAGTGTCAGATTTCCCACGTTTCAGTGAAAAAAAGGGTGTTTTGGTTAATAAAATGGCGCCTTATCAAATGCTCATTAACCTTTAGTACTTTGTCCTGACACTAATTACTGCAGGCTTAAATAACTGAACAAATAGACCAAGGTAAGGTGCTTTTTTTTTTTTTTTTTTCTGATTAGAAACACAAAGCGTAAATTGGAGTTTGAGTCGCCTGTTCAGTTCCCGCTTAACCTGCAATTCAATTAATTATAAAGCCTTCAGCCCAGTTTTAATGAATCAATCATTGGCTTTCCTTGTTTTACTGTGCAGTTCAACCCTGTGCATCTACATGGCACAACATAAACATGCTGGTGTCGTGGCACTCAAAAGTGCACTTAAGATATTGAATTGTTTGCTGCGCTCCTTTTCCCTTACACCCTATAGTTGCATGCTGAGTGGTCTACAATTTCAGCCTAGTGTTCTTGAGAATGGATCTGAGAGCTTTCTGAACAGATGGGGCCTCGGTGTGCCTTTACTGTAATGCTTTGTCTCAGCTTTGTTAAATCTTGCTGCGCTCAGCTAAAGTCTGCCTACACAAACTGTAGCGCCCTGTCTATTTCTGTCATCAAGTGTGGCCCTATTTCTCTTAAACCCTGAGCCTCCGAAGCTTGTTATTGCCTCGTCTCTGCTAAAAATTCAGAGCGCCTATGGTAGCGCTCTCACATATCTCGCTTGACATCTGCGTGCTTGTTTTTAAGTGTCCTGACATATTTCACGCTTGGTCTCGTTCCGGTTTTAGGTCACTCATTAGCATTTCACGAACGGGACAGCGCTCCATTCGATTTTGCATTTGCCATCCTGTAGCGTATCATAGCTACATCTATTTATGTGGTTGATGACTGCAGCTGGAGGTATGTGTCTCTGTAAATGGCCTCATCGTCTTCCACGGTATCGATTGGATGCATCGATCAGATGCAACGCGAGAGGAGACATGCGACACGTTAGTGTCCAGCGCAATTCGAAACCTGAGGTTTTCCTCTGAGCTCCCTCTCTGAGGTACACAAAGCATTATTCTTATTAAACCACTACATGCAGAAGACAAATGAAGGTCATTATAGTCTAGGGAGGAAAGATGTTTTTATTTTATATACTTGCATTTAGAGGAACATTGCTGCTGAAAAAAAAAAAACTGCTTAGACTAGAGGTTTATTTCTTGTTTATTCCATGCAAACAATTCTAATCTTGCTGGTTATGCTAGTTAAGTCTATGCTGGCAGCAAACTATCTAACTTGCATGTAGATGTTGACAAGACTCCTTTTAAAGCACCACTTCCGAAGAGAGAAATCATTTTGATAGCATGTAGGTTTGTTGAAATGAAAAGCAATAACTATTTTAGTTATTGCTACATTTGCAACTCAGCTAAGACAAGATATCCATCAGCATTGTTTTTGTGAAAAGCAATCGTATATAACTAAATATGATATCCAGCTTCACTTTAAACATCTTCAGATTGATTTTGTGATATAATAAATCAGTCTGTTTTTTATTTCTCAGGCGTATGTTTACTGAAGCACGGTGCACAAAAATTCAAAAAGATAAATACAACATTTTTAGTTTATGAACAGAAATGCAGCTCAGTGTAATTTTATTTCAGGGAACTCTAACCCAAACCTTGCACTCAGCTGAAGTGTCTTTTAAATTAATATAAAAAAGTCTAAGGTAAGGTAAGGTAAGCAGACTAATATGAGATGAGTCCATGATTTGCATATTTGTGGTAGGTACAGCACATTAGCTTGTTTCAAGGTCACAGGGTAGTGAGATCTGTAATGGATGAGCTCACAAAATTTCTGTTTTTTTCTCTATCAGCTTGCATAAAAAGAACAGACATACACAGGTGGTGTGTAGCTGAAGCTGGCTAGAATGGGGCTGTTGAAATGAACTCACTCGCAGCCAATTTGGCCCTGTATTCTCACTGAAGAATATCTCCAGTTTTTGGTCTTTGAGCACTTCTTCACCAGTGTCCTCTAATGATCATTAAAGGGCTCCTATAATGCCCCTTTTTTACAAGACATAAATAAGTCTCTGATGTCCCCAGAGTGTGTATGTGAAGTTTTTGCTCAAAATACCCCACAGATAATTTTTTATAGCATGTTAAAATTGTCACTTTTTGAGGGTGAGCAAAAACGCACCGTTTTTGTGTGTCCCTTTAAATGCAAATGAGCTGCTGCTCCCGTCCCCTTTCAAGAAGAGGGCGGAGCTTCAAGAGCTCGTGTCAGCAGCTCCGATTACCTCACGCAGGCACGCACTGAAAATGTCCGAAACTGTTCAGCCTAATATGTTCGGAGACTCACAAAGAAGTGACAACATGTAGAATGCAACAGGACATTTCTAATTGGTTAGTTGATGAGTTTATGTAGCTGATGTGGAGTTAACTTCTTCAAGTCATTGATTAGTATATTCTGTAATGATAATCTATAAATCGCTCGTGTGGGAACTGTTGTAAAATCAGATGCCTTCAGAGCCAGAAAATATATGCTGCATGAAGATAAAACAGGTAGTTTAGTTTAATTACGTTTATAACTTATGTTGTCATCTTGCTAAGGGGCGGTAATATTATAATAAAATCCCCTTCCTACATCACTAGGGGAGCAAAATCTGAGCGGTTCATTTTGTCACATGCTTGCAGAGAAAGGCTTACCAAAACAAAGTTACTGGATTTTCCTTTTTCACGTTTTCTGGGTTGGTTGATGCACCAGGGACCCGATTATAGCACTTAAACACGGGAAAAAGTCTGATTTTCATGATATGTCCCCTTTAAAAACTGTATATGGTTTGTTTTAGATCCCAGATAATCATAATTGTACTCAAAATGAACGATTTCATTGTTGCATATCATGTGTGTTTCATAGAGCAGTGTTATGTGGGTGGCCTATATGCAAAATATGACACAAAGGGCATATGACGTTCTTGAAAGAGAAATGTTTCCGAGCAAGCAAGGTCATGATGATGTTAAATGGAGCACTATTGTCCTCCTTGTTATATCAACAAAACCTCTTTGGGTTTTTTTTTTTTTCCCAGAATAACAATGAAAACAATTGTGAGTACAAAAACAAAGAAACAGTGAGACGACTCCCAAGACGTCTTTGCACAGAGGATTTGTTCAGACAAACACGAAAGCACAGACTTGAGCAAACACATTTGAGTGATGCTTTGATGCCAGATGAAATTATGAATCCTCACTACAAATTCTCATCTAAACTAATGAGAGAAGTGTTGTTGTTTTCAGATTCTTGCAAAGATTTGTCATACGTTTTTTTTGCACTTATTTTTCACCTGTCAATCCCAGTTTCAAGATGTTTCTCCAGCGATTGGGCATTAAATGACAGCCCAGCACTGATTTTTTTTATTATTATTATAATGGCATATACAGAATAAAACAAAAAAGTGCTTAAAATTAAACATGGGAATTTATTATATTTTTATCCTAATTTATTCATATGTACTTTTCCACATTTAAAATATTTAATATAATTTGCTAATTACATGTAAATGTTTTGTTCATATTATGGTGGAAAACTCTCTGCAGACAATACATCACACAACCCTATAAATAAAACACATACCTTCTTTATCCTTAAACATATTTAATGTACTTGTTGGATTTTTTTCAACGTTTTTCCTCCAGTATGGAATTTTATGTATGTAATTTCCAGGTCTGGAAAAATATGGAAAAAGAAAACTGTGTATGGAAAAATACTAAAAAATAAATGTATCATGCAAGCAAAGTGAGATCATGGCAAAATAATTTAGTGATTGTCTCAAAACTGTTTGTCTTTACCATAAGCGAGTCTCTTTTGAACTTCACTAAATGAATGTGCATGTGCCACTCAAACCAGCAACAGATAAAAGAGCAAACGATCGTTTAATTCAGACTGTACATCAAACCGCGAGTACAGCATCAAACTGATGTGTCAGAGATGAATATATGCAGGTTATAAACCCCCTAGGCAGGGTTTTATAATCACAGAGGAATCAAAGTTGAGCTAGTTAGGGGTGTTCGGGGGCTCTTCCGAGAACATTTTGATTTCTCTGATCTACATATGTGCATTTCAATATGTTTGAAGGCCAAAAATATGGATAAGAAATAGCTTTAAAACCATGTCAGTGATTATTTTTCAATACCTGCTCTCTCCTCATCTCCATCACTCTTTCTTTTCCCCTCAGTCTCCTTATCTTGCCCTGTCTCTACCCTCCTAAAGCTAAGCTTTGACTGATAGTCTTTTCATTTTCGTCTGTGTCAGTGAAGAAAGTAAACACAGTGTCAACTGATATCTAGCCTATATGTTTTATTAGTCGTTTTCTTAGACAAGTTAATTTACTGAAGGGTGCGATTGCAAGGTAAATAAGTTTAACTTCATTCACAATATGTACACATTCATTATTAATCTTATGCCTAAGATGAAAACGGCTTTGTTAATGTTTCTTGTCCCCTCACATTGACAGTTGCTAGTTATCACATACATGAATCACGTTAATTATAGGCCTTTTTTCAATTCAAAATGGCGAAATTAGACAAAAGTTTATTAGTTTGCCTGATTTATTTTTGTCGGTTGTTTAACATTTCTGTCCTGAAACAGCTGTCAGGTATGAAATGTTTAGTTTAGCTTACATCTTATCTCTCACTTTATGACTGTTAACTGAAGCGTCGCGCTGGAGTTCACGCTCAGCGGCTTCTGTGAGCATAAAGCCCGCCTACTTTGATTTGATTGGTCATCTCAAATATTTTGACATTGACGAGCGGTGACAGACCAATGAGGCAGCTCAGATGAGAAGCTCTTGGTGCTGTGCAATATCCTTGCAGCACTAAAGTAGTGTTAATACTATACTAGGCAATTATTTCATAACATTTATTATATACACCTCTGAAAAATACAGAGGTCCGGACCTCAGTGACCTCATAGCCGGATTTGGCCATGATTATAAAGCGTTTTAGGTTCTTCTCATCATGTAAGCGCATGTTATCGCTTTCCCCAATGGGGAAAAAATATTTACAGATGATTGTACTACATACCAACTATAATGCTGCATGAATAATTTATGTTAAATATGGTTTGGAAATTTGAGCCTGGAAAAGTATAGAACTTTGAAATGGAAAATGTGTAGGAACCCTGCAAATTAATTAACATACAATGTTCAACGTCAACAATAAAAGTTAAAAGTGCCTTTTTAAAAGTTAATAAGTCTGTTTATTATTCTAATTATGGCCAATTATATGATTAGTTGCATTTTATTAGTTGTAGTATTTTTTTTTATTAGTATACATTTAACATATTCCATCCCCAAGTTATTCCTATCAGAACAGACCTCACTGATTTAACAGTAGATTTAGGCCTATTCATTTATTTACAATAATTTTGTTTAGATTTAAATACTGTGTATTTGTTTATGTATTTATATGTATTTGTTAATAATATTTATTTTATTAATGATTTATTTATTTTTATTGATAATAATTCAATACATTTTTTTTATTATTTGATATATTTTCCAAAGCACTTAAAAAAGAAGAAGATTAAAACCGTCCTTCACCTTCCTCTGTGTGCAAGCCAAAGGTAGAGGATGAGACGACAGGTGAGCAGGTGAGCAGAGGCATATGCAGGCCATGCAGGGAGTCCAAGACTGTTAGTAAGCGAAGACACAGTGAGGATAAGAAGGAAAGTGCGACTCAAGTGGGAAAAGGGGAAGGATGAATTCAGCTCAGTGCTGGTAGTGCATCAAAGGTGATGATCACACTCCATATGTTCTATTAGCTGGAGGTCTTCACGGGTGGCAAAGAGGATCATCAGAAGTTTAACTTGCATTGGAGTTTACATCATTTATTTGAGCTTGAGCAGAAAACAAAACAAATGTGGTGTTTTGCGAAGAACACCTTAGCCACGTTCTAAGACCTAGTTAACGCTATTTGTGTTCAGTTCAGTTAACGGCATTGCTGTCTTCAGTAGAGCTGCTTATTTCTAAAATGAACTGGTTTCATAATAAATTAATTTTACACAGATATTAAACTGAATTGAATTAACACTGAACTGAGCTGAATAATGGTTTTTAACAATAAACACTAAATAAACACTATTGTCTTGCTACAGCTGCTTTACAGAATTTCAATCTCTCATATTTGATGAAGTTTGCATCATTTTTATTGTATAAAGTGCCACTGATAAAAAATGATTCTCTGGTGAAGTAAATACTACAGAAAAAACTAAGTAAATTCTATATTAGTACTCAATTCAAGCTTGTAGAAATTAAAGCGTAAATATCAACATTATAAAATTAAGTAAAACTACTCATCTTTTTTTGATACTGGTGCTCCCATCATGCACTGGGGCTTGAATAATTAATAAGGCAAGTTTATTTATATAGCACATTTCATACACTATGGTAATTCAAAAATTAAAACGGTTATAAAAGGAATTAAAAGAGTAAAAAGATGATACATAGATAAACTTCTCATCAGGCAAGCTGTAAGGTTGATTTTTCGCTGTTTTCCAGCTAAATTTACACTGTTTTATTATTGCTTTTGCTAGGTTTAGTAACTTGCCATTTTGTGACATTTAGAGTTCATTTTCTACTCAAAATGACACATTCATACTCAAAAACGATCCATTGAATGTTACTGTCATTGTGTATTGTGTACCAAGTATTGAGGTCTCTGTGTTCAGGTGCCACGTTACTTCTATTATGTAGATATGGTGTCTACACAATATCTATTGTGTTATTAGATGTTTCTAAGTAAACATACACTTTAAGGGCCTTATCATACACCCGGTGCAATGCGGCACCATGTGCGACACATGTGTTTTTTGCTAGTTTCAGCCCTACACAGTTATCATTTTCACGTCCAGCGCCACGTTGTTTAAATAGCAAATGCACTCACGCCCATCTGTTCACCCATGGGCGTGCTGGTCTGAAAACCAGGTGTGTTCAGGTGCATTGTTGGTGTGTTGCTATTTTGAGGAACAGAAAACGACCATTGACCAACAAAAACCTGGTCTAAAGTCAGTAGCGCAGTATTTTTTGTGTTATTTAAAGGGCACATTAGTAATATGAGCCTATAGGTGGCGCACAACACGTGAACACTCTGATTATTACACACACAGGGACGCGCAGCAGCACACACATTTAAACATTAAATATTAAAAATAAAAGGATTCCTCTCTGGAGAAACATCCAGTCTATCCGATTGCAAATTCCTCCATGTAAATAGCAAATCCGCCATGGTGTGAGCGCAACTGGCTTTTAAAGGGAATGGGAGATGAGACTCCGATTGGTTTATTGCACGTTACGCCCAAAACACACCCATGACTCATTAAGAGACTATAGGGACAACCCTTTTTGGACCATGCGCCTGGTGCACCGACTGTTTTTTCCGTTGTTAAACTGGCAAAAGTGGATTTGGACACGGCCTAAGTGCACCTGCGCCATGCTTTTCGGACCATGCGCTCAGATCCTTAAAATAGGGCCCTAAAAGTTTGGTTTAATTCAGTGTTATATTGTTTGAGTAAAAAGTATCGCAAAGGAAACTTCAACTAAGTAGAAATTACTCAGCCTTTTACTGGCCAAGTTAAAATGACTTATTTTCTTTGTTAATTTTACTTAACTTAAGTAGAGTTTACTTAATTCCAAATGTGAAATTTACTTAAAAAATATGCATGCAAAAACTTGCAAAAGAAAAATGAAGTAAATTTGAAAATGAAGTTGAGTTGACTTGAATTGACTTAGGATGCTCTCTAGGTAGGCTCTGAGGGAGCTCACTAGGTTTTGGAACAGAGCACTTTTGTTGCACCATTTCATTAAAGTCGTTCAACATGTATTACCTGATGAGCAGAATGTCATAAAGACTATGTATCACAGAGCAAAAGCGTGGCAATTTAATTAGATGACCCCGCAAACAACATGTGGGATTATCGTCTTTCGTTTGCTCAAGTGTAATGATGTGTCTCTATTTTAGATTAGTCTCGAACTTTCTCCTCCATGGGGAGAAGGATAAGACGGCCTCTCAATTCACTGCACATTCGTGTAATAAGCTTCGGCTCTTGTTACTGGATTGAGGAGTAGCTCTTTGCCTCATTTTAAAGAGCAGTAATGAGCCATTGGAAAGATTCAGTAGGGTTATGAGAATATAAATGGGAGGACAAAACCAGTGCAATTTGCCTGGGTGACACATTAGCAGCAGCTATATCACCAGAGGCAGCGCGCAGATCCGTTTTTCACCCACCGAGTTCTGTGGGTGCCCTGCCTTCTGCTTCAGTTATTTTATTAATTTGAAATTGTTGAAAATACAGGTTTTGTGGGAGACTGTGGGAGTTTGGACACAAGAGGCAGGAAACACTACTACATTTAGAAATGCTCTGCTATCATAGCTAAAATAGTACTGTTGAGGCTTGGTATTAGAATCTGCATCTGAATGTTTTAACATTCATTCATCTTTAAACATTAGCCACCAGAGAATTACTTACAGTATAATCTGGTAATGCTTTAGATTACAGCCCGCAAAGTTCAGTGTAAGTAAATCGAATTTACAGGACAACTTTCAGGTAATTATAGTGTACCTATAAAGTACACTATTAAAAACTGGGGAAATATACTCTTATTCTATGACGTTACAGGGTAAGTGTGAAAAAAAACTAGTTTTAAATATTATATATTTAAGCACCGAGTAATATTAATTAAAAACATGTACTTACTATAGGGTTAGGGTAGGATTAGGGTTTGGTTGAGTTGCATGTAATTATGCATAATTTACTGTTATTACTATGGTAAGTACATGTAACATATGTAACAAGGACACTGTAAAATAAAGTTACCTTAAGTTGTTTTTCAAATAAAGGTTTTCGAGTCAGTGATATTAGATTGTGTGTATGTATTTTTATTGCACTTAACCTGTAACTACATGGAACAAGAGTATATTTCCCCAGTATTTAAAAAAAATGAAATAAAAAAATGTTGCAATAGCATTAGTTTTACTTGCATTGAAACATGGAAACCCTAACTAAAACAGCTTTATTATTATATATTTATTATATATAAGCTTATATATTTATATATTATATTTTATATTAGTGTATTTGTTAATTCTTTATTCCCCAAACTTTATATATTGTTCCCTTATACCTAATTATACGTACTTTATAGGTACATTATAATTACAGAAAGTTACACTGTAAATTAGTTTTACTTATACAGTACTTTACGGGCTGTAATGTAAAGCGTTACCTATAATCTTTCAACAAATCAAATAGCAGAGATGTAACGGTTTTCTACGTTTATATTTTAGGTTTTCGTTCTGTTTGATGGGCATTTAGGCTGTTGATTATTTCTTTAATTTGGTCCCTGTTTCCTCTATGTAGTTCCTGTCTCCTGTCATAAAGTGACTGATTATTCTCATTTGTCTCTATAGTCACCTATGATTTTCACATGTGTCTCGTTTAGTTCCTTGTTTGCCTGGGTATATATATATATACAGCTCTGGAAAAAATTAAGAGGCCACTCCAAGTTCAGAAATCAATGTTAAGTGGTCTCTCAATTTTTTCCAGAGCTGTATATATATATATATATATATATATATATATATATATATATATATATATATATATATATATATATATATATATATATATATATATATATATATATCCCTAATGTGGTGTTTTTAATATACTTTAAGACAAACCATGTGCAAATTCACAAGTCCACACCATTGCTGAATATTTTCTCCTTAAAACTGCAGTGAACCAAAGACAGTCTCAAAAACACGGTTTAAAATTGCTGATGTCACAAACTACCTTGTAACCAATCACGTCACGTGTGGGCGGGGCTTTAGCATATCATTAACTCTGAAGCAGGGGAGTCTCAAGAGAAGCAGGTTATCCCGGGATATTTTTCTGTTGATATGAAAAATCGGGTACTTTTAGCAATATAGCAGGTGAATTAAGTATATGATGTACACTCACCTAAAGGATTATTAGGAACATCTGTTCAATTTCTCATTAATGCAATTATCTAATCAACCAATCACATGGCAGTTGCTTCAATACATTTAGGGGTGTGGTCCTGGTCAAGACAATCTCCTGAACTCCAAACTGAATGTCAGAATGGGAAAGAAAGGTGATTTAAGCAATTTTGAGCGTGGCATGGTTGTTGGTGCCAGACGGGCCGGTCTGAGTATTTCACAATCTGCTCAGTTACTGGGATTTTCACGCACAACCATTTCTAGAGTTTACAAAGAATGGTGTGAAAAGGGAAAAACATCCAGTATGCGGCAGTCCTGTGGGCGAAAATGCCTTGTTGATGCTAGAGGTCAGAGGAGAATGGGCCGACTGATTCAAGCTGATAGAAGAGCAACTTTGACTGAAATAACCACTCGTTACAACCGAGGTATGCAGCAAAGCATTTGTGAAGCCACAACATGCACAACCTTGAGGCGGATGGGCTACAACAGCAGAAGACCCCACCGGGTACCACTCATCTCCACTACAAATAGGAAAAAGAGGCTACAATTTGCACGAGCTCACCAAAATTGGACAGTTGAAGACTGGAAAAATGTTGCCTGGTCTGATGAGTCTCGATTTCTGTTGAGACATTCAGATGGTAGAGTCAGAATTTGGCGTAAACAGAATGAGAACATGGATCCATCATGCCTTGTTACCACTGTGCAGGCTGGTGGTGGTGGTGTAATGGTGTGGGGGATGTTTTCTTGGCACACTTTAGGCCCCTTAGTGCCAATTGGGCATCGTTTAAATGCCACGGCCTACCTGAGCATTGTTTCTGACCATGTCCATCCCTTTATGACCACCATGTACCCATCCTCTGATGGCTACTTCCAGCAGGATAATGCACCATGTCACAAAGCTCGAATCATTTCAAATTGGTTTCTTGAACATGACAATGAGTTCACTGTACTAAAATGGCCCCCACAGTCACCAGATCTCAACCCAATAGAGCATCTTTGGGATGTGGTGGAACGGGAGCTTCGTGCCCTGGATGTGCATCCCACAAATCTCCATCAACTGCAAGATGCTATCCTATCAATATGGGCCAACATTTCTAAAGAATGCTTTCAGCACCTTGTTGAATCAATGCCACGTAGAATTAAGGCAGTTCTGAAGGCGAAAGGGGGTCAAACACAGTATTAGTATGGTGTTCCTAATAATCCTTTAGGTGAGTGTATATTACGATATTATGATGAACTATATGCCTTTCTCCACTGACGTTCTGAGATGTTCAAAGCGTTTCTAATTATGCAGATTTTTAGAAGGCAGACTGAGATGGCGAGCGGGAACATGGTTTGTGTAACATTAGCAACACATTATTAGCTGTTTGATAACGTAAAGCAAAAGATATTAATCATATTAATTACCATTATGTGTCCGACGTTGTAAAGAGCAATACCATTGTGCAGCGTTTACTACAGTAACTTGAGTAAAGTTGAGCGAGTGGATCTCTGAGCTGCTGTGAGTGAGTGGAGGCGGGGCTCATTTGCATATTCATGAATCCACGTATACTAAATAAAGCAAGGGTGTAGAGGATAAAAACTTTAAATATGTCATTTTGGTGATCAAAGATGAGTTTTAAGGTATACAATTATTGACTACAGGGCGACTTTAAGTTTAATAAAGACTGTTATTTATATATTTTCTCATCGTAAATCAGTAGTTTTGTATTTTAATGGCTTATAAATTAGTAGCATTGTGGAATGAGCTGTGATTGGTCAGACAGACCTTTCCTCTCTAAGCAAGGTGGTTCATGGCCACAATAGGCAGCAAAATTGGACCAAACTTTATGCCAATAATAAAACACCAATCTAATGAATAACTGTCAATAATGAGGCACAGTTGATCCTGCTTTTTATCAACCTCAAAAACAGTGTTATTGTTAGTGCTTTGAGCTGTTTCAGCCGCAGCAGTGCCAGACAGATGTGATAGAGATGGGATTGCAGTGGGGTGATTGCTTTTCTCCACAACTGTAATAACTGAAAGCGTCTAAACGAGCTGCTCTCTTCAGAGGCGAGAGACCTGTAGCTTGCTCTGATGGCACAATGTGACTCATTAGTATTGTTATTAGAAAGGAGTGAAGAGGCAATCACTGCACAAAACACACCATAATGTTCACTCAGCATGTGTTATATGAAAACACCCTAGTTGTTTGATTTCCCCATTGGGCTAAGAACAAACCAGTAATATTAAAAATAATAAATAAATCCATGCAGGCACACAAGGGTAGTCATATGTTGGTAATGCATGTTGGTCTACATTTGATTTACATTTTTTTTTTTTTTTCTTTATGGACTTTCTAATGGAGCATTTAAAAGACATTTAGATTTATTTTATTTTTTTTTACAAAATTACAGGCTTCTCTGGCTGTCTTGCCTTCTCCTGAGAGATCTATTAAAAGCTTTTCTCATGCATAAGAACAAGGTGAATGATATGCTAAATGCTTTGAAACATTCCTGACAATATGTAAAACCCACAGGCATCAGCGACTTGACATAGCAATCTTTTAGACATTGAGATGTAGGCTTTTGGTGGTATTTTCATTGCTGTAGATTTACAGCATGGTCTACAATGATTGACGCTGTCACTCCATAGTGACGGATGAAGAAATGATTCCAATACATTTTGCAGTTTGATGATTGACACCTTTTTGACCAATGAATTCTCCAAGGATACAGGCTGTCATTTCAGAATAGGAAGCCATATGGAAATTGATTGCTGCCAGTCTTTATCCTTTAGGAGATCTTGAAGAAAAACACAAGCATCTTGTCTGACTGCTCTGTGTCGGTGGTAAAACTTTGTTGTCATATTGCTTTGTAGTGGCCTTAATTATAGACATTTAAATGTAATCATTTAGCAGATGCTTTTAACCAAAGCGAATTACAAATGAGGAGAGCAATAGAAGCAATAGAGCACTTATTTTTATTTGATCTATAGTTTGCTTATTTGGTAACACTTTACAATAATGATACATTTGTTTTTTCAGAGTATGGCCCTGTATGATGTCATAAAGGGCGGAATTCCTTGAATGGGCACTTCTACCGGATGAGCGCGTGCACACACACGCACACACACACACACACACACATCAACCAGAGCGAGAGCAAGAGCGCGCCCATCAATGAGCTTCGTTCGGGTTACGGGAGCCGTCGGCAGCGCTGTCATTTTGTTTTTAGACCACGACATCAACAATGTCACTAAAGAAGTGTGTTTCTGGTTGTGAGGGAAAGATAACCTTGTTCAGCTTCCCAAATAACCCAGTGTTAAGGAAACAGTGGATGCAGTTTGTTTTTCCAGAGCAGCAAAGAATTGGTACAGCGTATCTGTCTTTTATGAATCTGATAAAACTTAAGACTCTTCAGAGATATGAAGGATTTTCTCTTCAGAGAAAATTACCCTTTAATGGTAATTTTAACATTTACTAAAACATTGTTATACGCTATCAAAATCAAAAATCTTTTAACATTATTTAATGGACCTTAGCTAACATGATCTCACAATGAACATTTGTATGACAGATAAAGATTAATAAATACTGTAACAAATGAACTGCTCATTGTCAAGGGTTACCGCTTACTTTTAAAATGACACAGGAATAAAGAATTGAATTAAAAAATATGACTTCTAGTGGCATTTCCTTAATTTGATAATCTTTCACTTTTAGAAAGACATTAAAAATAAATTATTGGATGATAAACTTATGGGATAAATAATCATGAATAATGTTTTGGTTAATTCCCATTTTTTATTAAGAAAGTTTAACATATTTTTATTTTATTTTATTGCAGAACTCAAAGTATGGAATTATTGTGCTATGCATTTTTCTCTTTCAAAAGTTTACGACAACATTTATAGTGGTTTTTGTTTGTAACAATATTTTGATGGCTGCTGCTTTTCAAGGCCCATGTTGCAGTTTTCACCATTGCATCAGGAGTAGCTCTTTTTCTCATTTTAAAGAGCAGTAATGAGCCATTGGAAAGATTCAGTAGGGTTATGAGAATATAAATGTAGAACCGAAGCCAGTGCAATTTGCCCGGGTGGAACATTAGCGGCAGCTATATCACCAGAGGCAGCTTAAGAATTAGTTTTTCTCCCACTGATTTCTGTGGGTTTCCTGCCTTTTGCAGTTATTTTAGGCCAATGCGTGTCCAATTAAAATACAGGTATTGCTCAGAGATGGTGGGAATTTGGACCGTATAAGACAGGAAGATACTTCATCATGAACTTGAGGGATGGTTGAGCCTTGTCATTTGGCAGAGAAGTGATGGATTGATTTTCAACAGTTTACCACAAACACACGCGGTTATGGGGTAAGGTAACTTGTGTTATATAACTCGACGTGTGTGTCTGTTTAGAAAATGTTAGCATAGTCTTTTTGCCTGTTCATACTCTGAACTCTGTCTTCTCTCTGTTTGAAACAGTGGCCTGAATTTGGGATTCATGGTTAGAAAGCCGAAGCCATCCATTATAGATTGAGATACAGGGATGAAACAATACCTTTGATGTAAGAGAGGGAAGTGGTGAGAACACAGGGAATGTGGGATGGTGAAAAGCACAGTGATTCAAAGAAAGTGCTCGTCACAGGATGAAATATTCACCAGAGAGAAGCGGAGGGCTCTCTTACACATCTTTTACTGTGATTGTGCTCTCTGGAATACAACAGAGGCACGGTCACTGTGGTTTTCCTCACTATATGTACACACACTACTAACTTTTCAGTGGCTGTTTCTTTAAATCAAAATTAATCCCTGATTGCGTTTTGCTTCTGTAATTTCTGAGCAGGAATGTGGGCTGGTACTTCACACTGTAGCATTTATTTAAATGAATAATTTAATTTTACAATTGTATTTTATTCAGACACCTTCTTTATTCAGACACCTTCTTTATTCAGACACCAAAATTTATTCAGACACCTTCAATATTTTCTCACGTTATCACAGTTTATTCTCTATAGTTTAGAAAATGGTAATAAAATATGACAAGAACTCAGAGTTAAACTGTGTCAGAACAAATTCATCTTGATAATGTCAGATAACTTTGATAGAAAGGGATGTAATGGATTACAATCAGCTGTTAAATTTAAGTGCACAATTAGATAATACCAATTTAGCTCAACCAATGACCAAGCAATGCTTCATTTTGTTCAGTCTGTGGTGTCAAAGGTCGCATTAGCAATTAAAGAAAAAACACTCATGGTCAGGTCAAAGTGTCGGAATAATTTTGGTCCCAAATTTTTATACATTTTACTGGTAGTCACTGTATGAAGAATTTTACTTTACAGTTTACTTTATTTTGCAATCCTCACTTACATTAATGAACTATAGTGTCCTGCACACACTAGTGAAACATTATATCTGGTGTCTGAATCATTTTTGGTTTGACTGTATATTTATATATATATAAATTATTGTATTTTTTACAATTAATGTTTATTTATTTGACAGTTTCAACACTGACGCCTACATGAATATTTTTAGAAAATGCAGACAAATATATTCAGACGCAAATACACACATACCCTTTTGAATGAGGATTCATTTTGGCCAGTTTTGATTCCTCAACCTTGTACCACACACACACAAAAACAAGTAACTCATGAAACTTGGTCTTTTGAAGTATTTTCAATTTTATTACTGGCAGAAAACTATTGTTCTGCAGTAAAAATTTAATTAGTCCCATCAGAACTTTCCTCCTGCTGTTATGATTTGATGGATAAGACACAATATTGTCATACACTGGTGGCTTACGTGGATAACTGGATTGATTTGAAACAAAATTAATTCATGTTTTCCATTACACATTTGTCTGAATCATTGCCATTAATATGCTAAATATGATGTGAGCGAATCAGCAGACAAATTGCAGAAACGTACAGGAAGTCTCTGACCTCAGTATCTGTATTAGCAGATGTGTTGTGCTCACAGCCCACGCTTCTTTTGCAAATCAATTATTCAGTCATATTGGAGTGTGTATGTGCAGGTTGGTGTACCTGCGTGTGTGTGTGCGTGACATCCCTTAAGAAAATTCTGGTGCCTACGTGGATGCTTCACTAAAACATCAGTAAATAAAATTTACCATAAAATATTTACTTTTTCAGCAAACATAGATAGCAGACTCTCCCATGTGAGGCAGGCCTGATAGGACGCCAACTAAATAATATCTCTCTGAGATACTGGCTGGCTGCTTTATTCAGTCTGAAACATGGAACACAGTCAAGGAAACCGACAGACTGTCTGGATACCACTTCCAGTTTCAGTCAAGTTATAAACAACATTACCTTAACAGAGCATGACCTGCTCATCTCATCATGTCAATCAAGTGACAGCATGTAATACTGATGCACTAATGTGTTGTTCTAATGGACTGAATGAAGATTTAGCTAAGTTTAAAAAATCATTTGATTGACAATATGAAGTAAGAAATGTACAATCAATTCAACTACTGTATGGTGATAGATAGACGGACAGATGATGGATGGATGGACGGACGGATGGACGATAGATAGATAGATAGATAGAACGATGGATGGATGGACGGATGGACGGATGGACGGACGGACAGACGGACGATGGATGGATGGATGGACGGACGATAGATTGGATGGATGGATGGATGGACGGACGGACGGACGGACGGACGATGGATGGACGGACGGACGGACGGACGGACGATTGATGGATGGATGGATGGACGGACGATAGATTGGATGGATGGATGGATGGATGGATGGACGGACGGACGGACGATGGATGGATGGACGGACGGACGATAGATTGGATGGATGGATGGACGGACGGACGATAGATTGGATGGATGGACGGACGGACGGACGGACGGACGGACGGACGATGGATGGATGGATGGATGGATGGATGGATGGATGGACGGACGGATGGACGATAGATTGGATGGATGGATGGATGGATGGATGGATGGATGGATGGATGGATGGACGGACGGACGGACGGACGGACGGACGGACGGACGATAGATGGATGGATGGATGGATGGATGGACGGACGGACGGAGGGACGGACGATGGATGGATGGATGGATGGATGGATGGATGGATGGATGGATGGATGGATGGACGGACGGACGGACGGACGGACGGACGATGGATGGATGGATGGACGGACGGACGGACGGACAGATGATAGATAGATAGTTATCAAACACTTTACAGTCTTAACTGCATAGATTATAAATTAAATATAAATTAAATATAGATGAATCCTTATTAAAGCTACAGTTTTCTGTTACCTTTGTTCTTTGATGAACATTGACAGAATCACAGCAACTGGTTTATTAGGCTGCTGTCACTTTAAGATCTGCCGCTGCCGAACATGACGCGGATCTGACGCGCTGTCACGCGCATCTCATTTCCTCACAACTCTTTAAGTTCATTTAAGACGTTATTTAACTCATTTAAGACTGCTCTTATGAGAATACTCAAGGCATTTTGGCATAATTCTGTGTGTTATTGTTTGTTCAAGTGCAAAAGAGAACTGTTGTGCTTGAATGGTTTAAAAACATTTGCATGAATAAGAGTGTGATCATATAATGTAACTCTAGCCAAAGGATGACAGATGCTGCGTTAATTGCGTTAAATATTTTTAACATGTTAAACTGAAAAAAATAATTGCATGTGTTAATTTGCTTTTTGACAGCACTGATATATACACTGAACAAAACTATAAACGCAACACTTTTGTTTTTGCCCCCATTTTTCATGAGCTGAACTCAAAGATCTAAGACTTTTTCTATGTACACAAAAGGCCTATTTCTCTCAAATATTGTTCACAAATCTGTCTAAATCTGTGTTAGTGAGCACTTCTCCTTTGCCGAGATAATCCATCCACCTCACAGGTGTGGCATATCAAGATGCTGATTAGACAGCATGATTATTGCACAGGTGTGCCTTAGGCTGGCCACAATAAAAGGCCACTCTAAAATGTGCAGTTTTACTGTATTGGGGGGGTCCGGGGGAGTCTCAAAAAAAAGCCAGTATCTGGTGCGACCACCATTTGCCTCACGCAGTGCAACACATCTCCTTCGCATAGAGTTGATCAGGTTGTTGATTGTGGCCTGTGGAATGTTGGTCCACTCCTCTTCAATGGCTGTGCGGAGTTGCTGGATATTGGCAGGAACTGGAACATGCTGTCGTATACGCCGATCCAGAGCATCCCAAACATGCTCAATGGGTGACATGTCCGGTGAGTATGCTGGCCATGCAAGAACTGGGATGTTTTCAGCTTCCAGGAATTGTGTACAGATCCTTGCAACATGGGGCCAGGACAAATAATTTTGTTCAGTGTATATACACATTTTGAAGGATGTCTCCTCAAAGACCTCAACAACAGTCTGAAAATCTGATCGATATGATGTCTTTATCATTTATTTTGAATAATGTCATGTTTATGTTTTGTTGCATTATTGTTTGTTTTTCTATTGCTTTGTACACTGCTTGTATTTTGTTTGTTTTTCTTTCACATCAACACACAACCCACTAAAATATGAATAACAACATGCCCTGGAATATTGTTGCAAGACTTTTGCATAATAATTTTCTAGGGAACGCATAAAATGTGTATGTAACTTGCATCTGCTGCGTGCAAGTTGCATAAGTGAACACGGTTCAGCCTTACACATCTATTAAATCCTCCCCAAAGGATGGAATGGTGAAAAATACACTCATCCAAGCGACTTGAACAATAAATTGAAAACATCCTCTGGGTATACTGATGATGTCCTAATTTTTTTTGTTCATTGATGATTAATCACTTAAATGATGTTTTATCAAATGTGTGATTATAGTGTTGCAATATGTTGTTTTTTTGCAGTTCCTGCCAGGATTGTAAACATATCCACAGATGTTTCAGTGAACGAGGGCAGTAATGTAAGCCTCATGTGTCTGGCCATCGGACGACCTGAACCCACCATTTTGTGGAAATTCCGTTCTTCAAAAGGTAATGTTTGACTGTAATGAACTCATAAAGACAAATCCTGCGTATATAAGTCTTCCTTTATGTTGCAGAAAATATAGCATTGTTAATCATCTTGGCAATTATATTTCTTAAAGGGATAGCTGACCTAAAATGAACATGGACTTTCAGTTAATTTCAGTTCAAATTATTATTCAAATTTTTTCCTTTTGTGTTCCATGGAAGAAAGAAAGAAAGTCATACAGGTTTGTAATGACATGAGGGTGAAAAGAGATGACAGTATATTGGTTTTGGGTGTGCTTTATATTTGGGCTGACTTATATCTTGCTTCTTGTGAGAGATTACTTAATTTTGGTGTGCAAAAGTTTTTATGTTAATGTCTCATTCTCTATTCATCAGTAGGTAGCAGCTCCACACATCAATCTTCACACATTTCTTTCAATTAGACATTTAGAAACGTCAAATTTTAATTGAAGAAAGTGAATCTAGGGCAATCTTTTGAAGGGGGTTTGGATCGGACATCAAATAATGTCAAGCAGTCTCAGTACAGCTGAGTAAATCCCTCACGTTTACTATGTATTCATGTCTTCCTCCACTACCCGACTTCCAGGACACTGGCTGCATTTTAATTCATCTGTTATAATGGAAACCATAGCTGTACACGTGTCAGGCAAGAAAAGAAAAGATTCAGCCGGCAAAATCACTTTGCAGAGAAAGCAATATAAAAGTCTGTGCACGAGGTGTCATTTAATGCCAGCCAGTTCACAGGGATAGGACGTTATCTGTGTTGACATTTATGTGTAAGGTCTAATGAAAGAAATAAGATGTGAGGGATGTTTCTTTTTCTTTTTTTCTGTCAACTTTTACAGCTGAAGTGAAAACCTGAATATTCATTTTTCTGGATTGTTCAGCGGCTCTGTCAGCATAGCAGAATCCCAAAGATAAACAGATTTGAGTATCTAAATGAAATTAATCTTTTTATTCCATGACTTGCACAATGGATCATTTGAGATTGAGACATTTTGCCGTTAAGGTTAGGATTTGGGTAGGAGAAACTGATCCTAGACCAGCAGTTATACACTCGATGGTTGAATCGATGGTTCAATGAAGAAACTTTATCATCCATGGAACCTTTCGACTGCACAAAAGGCTCTTTAAAGTGGAAAAGTATTAAAATGTTCTTCACAATAAGAAAAAAAGGAAAATATAATCATCAGGTATATGAATCCAGACCACCTATACATTTTGTGCCCTCTCATACACCCGGTGCAATGTGGCGGCAGGTGCGACGCAAGTGTTTTTTGCTAGTTTCAGCCCGACGCAGTTATCATTTTCACGTTTAAATAGCAAATGCACTCGCGTCCATTTGTTCGCCCATGGGCATCTGGTCTGAAAACCAGGTGTGTTCAGGAGCATTGTTGGCGCGTTGCTATTTTGAGGAACTGAAAACGACTGTGCAGTATTTTTTGTGTTATTTAAAGGGCGTGTTAGTAATATGCGCCTATAGGCGGGTGCACAGCGCGCGTACACTCTGCTTATTACACACACAGGTGCATACAAACATTTTTAAATATTAAAAATAAAAGGATTCCTTCCTGGAGAAGCGTTCAGTCTTTACGCTTGCAAATTCCGCCATGTAAATAGTGAATCTGCCATGGTGCGAGCGCAACTGGCTTTTAAAGGGAATGGGAGATGAGACTCTGATTGGTTTATTGCACGTTACGCCCAAAACACACCCATTATTCATTAAGAGACTAGGTTCAACCTTTTTGGACCATGCGCCTGGCGCGTCGACAGTTTTTTTTTTTTCCGTCGTTAAACTAGCAAAAGTGGATTCAGACACGCCCTAAGTGCACCTGCGCCATGCGCTTCAGACCATGCGGTCAGATCGTTAAAATAGGGCCCACAATATCATTGATGATTTTTTAACTCATTAGGGCTTAACACTGCGCTTAAAGGAACACGCCGACTTTTTGGGACTTTAGCTTATTCACCGTATCCCCCAGAGTTAGATAAGTCCATACATGCCATTCTCATCTCCGTGCGTGCCATAACTCTGTCTGACGCACCCACCGCTAGCCTAGCTTAGCACAAAGACTGGAGGTAAACGGCTCCATCTAGCCTACTGCTCAATAAGTGACAAAAGAACGCCAAAATTGTCCTATTTACATGTAATTTACCCTATTTTTAAAGAATTACCCTAGATAGAATTTACCCTATTCATGTAATAGTGTCACTAACGTTACATTAGATCTAGCTAATGGCACTGTTACAGTAGGCTAGTCATCTAAAAACATAACGGAACACTTACCGCAGCCGCAGGTGATCCACTTTGTCCTGTCTGTACTATTGATGGGATGGCCGTATCCTTCAGCACACGTTTCATGGTCCGTGTGACAAATTCCATTTTTTCAAAATAGTCGTCTTCAGTGAAATGTTCTGAGCAATGGTACTTGATGATGGCTACAGGTGTGTTTGGATCTATATCCAGAGCAAGTAGCCATAGATTCATCAGGTCAGCGTTTTGGGCTGGAATTCTATGAAACATCATGGTATTACCTGGTCTCCCCTGTTTATTGTCGCAGCTCTTTACAATACAGCGAACACCCATGATTGTAAACTATGCATTTACTATCTAGTAATTGCTGACTCTATTACTCCAACTCTGAGCGAACTCTCTGCTCCTCACCGCGGGGCTTCTCAGGTGCTGCGAGCAAATCACTCCGCAGAAGTAGCAGTGCTTCGCCTTTTGAGAATATAGTTCCCAGTATGTATACGGTTAGAAGATGGTTGTGTCTCATGTGACCTTGTTATTTGTACGTGCTGTGACTATACACATCACAACATGTAAATAGGAAAATGTTGGCATTATTTTGTCACTTATTGAGAAGTAGGCTAGATGGAGCCGTTTATCTCCAGTCTTTGTGCTAAGCTAGGCTAGCGGTGGGTGCGTCAGACAGAGTTGTGGCACGCACGGAGATGAGAATGGTATGTATGGACTTATCTAACTCTGGGGGATACGGTGAATAAGCTAAAGTCCCAAAAAGTCAGCGTGTTGCTTTAACCCTGTCGCCATTCTAACCTTATCGCCATTCTAAACACCGCTTTTAACCCCGGGTAAAGGAACGTTTCACACTTGTAATTTAGAATCGGGGTTAGCACCGCTTTTTACCCGGGGTTATGAAACCCTGCTTCGGAGCTTTTTGTAGTGTTAACCCTGCAGTGCCAAACTTGTACGGTGTGAAACTATTCGGTGTTAGAATGTTACAGCTAGACGATTAGCAACCAATCATATACTCATATTTGCGTGCTTTGGACAGTCACAGAAACACTGCACATTGTATATAAACAGTAAATTCAGTTTGAGAGGAAAAATGTCAAATGCTGACAGAAAACACGACAATTTGAGTGGAGAAGAGACCGTTTTATTCTTACCTTTATAGTCCGAAGTATCCATTCAGTATAAACTCGATAGTACAGTCGGCAATACGAGGATGCGCAATACTAGAGCTTTTATGTAAACAGGTCGCATGCTGCGTGCAATGACACTGACCCTGCAGATATGCAAATGAGAACGTTAGCCCAGGGTTTAGGAATGTACAATGTGAAACGTCATTTTATGAATACCCAGGATTAATTGTTAACCCCGGGTAAATTGTGAGCAGTGTGAAACGTGAAGCAAGATAACCCAGGATTAGATATTTCAAGTGTGAAAAGCACTATTGTGTAATTTAATTGTTCTGCCTTTTCTACGTAAAACATCTAATCCATATCAAGGTACAGTGAAAATCAATATATAGTATATCATTTAGATTATACAGCAGACAATAGTTTGTATTTTGTGCATATACCCCTCATATTGTGATGGGTCGGCCCAGAGATGTTTTTTTTTCATCTCAGTGCATCAGTGGATAGACTAGAACAATCCTAACAGACACATTAGTACTAGAATTATCTCGAGGGTCAGTGCAAAGCAAAACACAATAAATCAGGACTCGTGTGGACTTTCTGCTCCTGCCATCGCAATCTCGCTGTAGTGAGAAAATAGTTGTATTGCTTGGTTTACTGGTAAAACCTTTTTGGTAACACTTAGTTTAAAGCCCTTATGTATAATGCATTATAAAGGTATTTATAATGTACATTGTAATACATTATATCTTTTCATAAATAATTGTAACCAAAAAAATGCATTTATATTTGCAGATTCTGAAATTGGTTTGTCATGTGTTTTAATGCAGTATACTTTCTAAAGGTGTGTTCAGTGAATAGATAAGTATTATAATGTATTATAACTGTGGTTACAATTGTTCATGAGACCATACAATGCATTATAAGGTGCATAATTACTGCATTAAGAATACTTTTATAATGCATTATACATAAAGGCTTTAAGTAAAGTGTTACCAACTTTTTTAACTTCTCTCTTAAAAATAAAGTTTCCAAAAGGTTTTTTTTTTTTTCTTTCAGCGATGCCTGAACTGTTTTCCCCAAAGAACCTTTAAGTGAACAATTCTTAAAATAATTTTTTTCTCTAAATAACCTTTTTCTACTCTATACTAAAAATGGCACCTGGCTCCTTTCCAAGGTTCTTTGGATTATTACCATTTCTTTGAGAAAAACCTCTTGGAACCTTTATTTTTAAGAGGGAAAAAAACTTTTTTTACATTGGGAAGGCTCCATGGATCTTAAAGGTTCTTCATGGAACCATAAATGTCAATGATTAAAGTAATGAATCATGAATAATTTGATTGATTAATAAATAAAATTGACATTTAAAAGGTCTTTCTCATTCACAGCATATACAAGAGCTTGGCAACAGCATGAGCATGTGTGCAGTTTTCTGACCAGCTTTGAAAGCCAGAAAAGAATTAAGCAGTTTTAATGTCAAATTAGATAAATGTTTTAATTGCATTAAATACACATAATGGTGTTACACTTAATCTCATAAATTAGCATTTAAATAGGAAATGTTGAAATATCACATATTGCATATTTCATCATTTTTGTGGGCCATTGAATTCTTAGTTTGAACTGATTCCATAACCTGTTATGTTGGCAGCCACTGAAAATTGCAATTGACAAACATTGGCATGAAAAGATGTCAGTACATGAAAGGCATTTGCACTCTTCAGAGTGTGTAATACTTTTTTGCAAACAGAAAATGCATTTTGAAAAGTGCTTATCAAAATGTTTGAAGAATGTCTTTGAGTGCACTACACTCACATTGAAGATAACTGATTTTTTTTCCTCAACATGCAGTGGAAAGTTCAAGGCCTTTAATTTGGCATTGTCAAGATTTGATTGGCATGCTGGTAGCACTGCGCTCTGATATTGTGCTGTTCTTGTTGAATGGCAATCATACTGTTATTGCAGTGCATACCATTTGCAGAGGTAGAGCTGTCACGGGCAACAAAGAAAGCATTGTGTGAAAAAGTTGGGATGTGAAAATATCGCTGTTATTTTGCTACTGTGCATGTGCGATGAACACGCGAATATATCATCACTTGCATGAATTTGTAATGCTTTGTGAGCATAGCAGAGTGTCTAAATGCATGCATGCCTTGCGCTACGAGAGTGATATTTTTACGCCTTTAATGATAATTGAATTAGACGGATCTGCAGTTACACGATGCAGCAATGAAAATTGTGTTTTCAAGTGGCCAGCTGTTGTAGTTGTTTTTCGGTTCTTCATTTGCAGCATATGGCAGACTGGATTTGTCCCCTACAGATGACATTGCACCATTTGGCACTTTAGAAAATGGATTTGCACTCATCATGCACACTTTGTGAGCACCCACAGGCTGCCGGTGTCAGTGGGAATATCCCACTCTAATGGGTTTAATTCTGAGGGCTCCCGTTGTACTTGGCGGGTTCTCATACGTTCGTACAGAACTCTAGAAAACCAGTGAGCACTTTGAAGGAAATGTTAATTTTAAGACAGTTGCACATGTGTGAATTATTTGTGTTCTATTGATGTTTAGAATTTTCACAACATTGCTGGTTGCCACAACACAACATAGCGTTTACATGCATAAATAAGGTATGGAGCTGCATGGCATAAGCATTTTTAAGCCTTAAGGCTGAAGTTTGGAATGCTGACACCATGAACTTGCTTTCATGCCCACTTGAACATTAGTTGATAAGTCTAGAAGGTTGTTTCTGCCTCAGAGTAAGAAAATAAAGTTAATGACTTTAAACACTGTAAAAAATTAAAAAATAAAAAATACCAGAAAAAGTACTGACAGCTTCTTATCCGGACATTATCCAGTAATTTTACGGACATTACCGTTAACCATAAAACACAACGCAATGAAGTTCAAAATTCAAATAAAACACCTGTAAAAAAATAAATATGGAAAATTCCGTCAAATTAATACACTACACTGTGCCATATTTTTACGGATTGTGAGTTGTTGTGACTTTATATCTCACAAGTGGGACTTTATCTCATAGTTACAACTTAATATCTCACAAAAAAAGTTGTGACCTTATGTCACAAAAGCCACTTGATATCTCACAAGTGTGACTAGATCTCACATGTTCAACTTTCTCACAACTTCAACTTTATATCTCACATTGTGACTTCATATTTTACAAATCTGAGCTTATATCTCACATTGTGACTTTTTATCTCACAAATCTTACTTTATATATTACAGTTGTGACTTTATATATCACAAATCTGACCTTATTTCTCACATTGTGACTTTATATCTCACAATTGTGATGTTATATCTTACAAATCTTACTTTATATCTCACAAATGTGACTACATCTCAATTGCAACTTTACATATCACAAATCTGACCTTATATGATAATCTCACATTGTGACTTTATATCTCACAAATGCAAGTTTACATCATCACAACTGCAACTTTATATCTCACAGTGTGACTTTTTATGTTAAACATTTTTTAACTCTTAGATCTTGCATCTCTGTTTGCACTGGTAAGACATGAACAATGGCTCTTGTGGTTTCAAACTTATTTTAATAAGTAATAACCTTACTCTTACATATTGAGTTTAAATTTTTTATTGCAGTTTTTGGATCACATATATATTGAAGCAAATAGCGTTTCATGCTGATTTTCAGGGATTTTCTACCAGCATTGTTGGTTTGCCCTTTAAACATGTTATGTTGTTTTCTCACCCCCTGTTTCTGAAAAAAAAAAATCTCATTATTTTATAGCCGCAAAAGAAGGTGCTTCATTTAGCTTTTCCTTGTGTGTGTTGCATCCAAATATTCAGCAAGAAACTAGCCATGCCTCGATGACCATGTCAAATAAGGCTTGTTGTCTGCAGATGAGGTTGTCTGAGGTAATGCAGGCTTAGCTCCGCTTCCCAACGGCCACACTTAATGGCTCGGAGAAAAATGAGAAGTCAATGCCTGAGGAGGAAATGGGGGTCAAGAGGAGAAATTAGCTTACACGCAGTGCCAATGTTTCTCAAAGGCGCGTCAAACCGCGGCCGTTTTTCAGCTGGGTTAGCGGACAGGTGTGCGAGACCTCCACTCCATGATTTCTGTGCTCGGCCACCTAAATCACCAACCCAACAAACTCAGCTCATTCCACCTGAACTTTGATCATTAATAATTCAGAGAGGTGGTGAAACGGCCGCTGCCTGTGTCTGGAGTGTATGGAGTCTCATTTTGCCTGACATGATTGGTCTCGGTGGGTTTCTCCATGTGGCAGCCCCCTGTGAAGCGGTTGGATGGCGCGTCAGCCTGGAAACTCGGCAATGCAAGTGCTTCATAACAGCTTAATAATGTGTCATCGTGCGCTGCTCCTATGAGTCCGACTCTGACTAATTTTTAAACATAGCTAATTCATCATTGCGTGTCCCTTTGTAAAGCCTGTTAAAATCCCTTCACGGGCCTTTGATTCTGACACTGCAACAAACAGAAGAGTTTCTGTGGCAAGATACAAGGCTCGTCAATCTGTTTTTCTCTTCTGTGACTGCCTACTGCAAGCTGAGAGAGTCTGTTTGGAGATTAGTGACTTTTAATGTGAGAAACAGTTTTACCTAAAATGAGTATTGTTGACAGAATTATCATTTACTGTTTGGTAACTCCCATTATAGCTTGCAAAATGAAAATGAATCTAAAACAACATCCTTTCCAAATCAGATCAGTCGTAGTGTTGGTAATTTCAAATCAACCTATGTCAAATAGAGCACAATGAAGTGAGATGTGTGTTCATTTACCAGGAAATTCTGTTTGAGCTCTGCTGACAGCTTTTGTATGGAAAGCGAACCCAGGGTATCTGAAAATCAGAGAGTGACATATCTAATTGCAGCACATTATGCTTTCTTAGTCATTTGACATCTTTTTACTGTAATTGTATTTCAAGAGATGCCCTGTTGTACATTTAAACACACGTTTTGTATTACTTTTTAGCTATTTCATGTTCAAGAAAATTAAAAAATGTTCCTGTTTATCTTAAGCCAGACATTTTGTCAAAAACGTTGCATCTATTTCTGCAGCTTAAGGCCAAGCTGCTCATCTTCAAATTTCACTGGTGCTAAGTTACACTTCGCAGAAATGTACATTAAACCTCAAATATCTTCTGTGTTAAATATAGACAGATAAATTGCTTGTCACATTGCACCTGCAAGAAACATTTCTAAAGAAAACTACATGCCACAACAGAAACATCTGTGTTCATTCTTTGAGTTATTAAAATAAGGCATTAATTGTTAAATGCAGTGAAGGATTTAACATTTTCCATCAAAAATGTTTTTGTTGAAATGTCAAGTTTAATGTAAACCGTGCCACTAGTTTGTTTCTAATAGCACTGACTTAATGTGAATTTCATTTTATCATTGCTATAGTCTTGCTTAGTCAGATTTTTAAAGTGCCCCTATAATGTTTTTTTGAATATTCCCTTTCATGCAGTGTGTAATATCGCTGTTTGTGAATGTAAACGTTCTGTAAAGTCGAAAGTGCACGATAAATAAAGTTATTGTCTCCAAAAGAAAGAATCGACTCTGAACCGCTTATACAGGTCATTTGTATTTCGAATCTCACTGCGTTATGGTTCTACGTCACTAGAAGAGACATTTGCATAATGCCTGCCTATGTTGTACGTCATCCGCCCGCGAGCACCTTGACCCGCCCTCAAACGTCATTTTACTGACGACGGCTTCTCAAATCTTGGAGTTCAACGCGAGATTCACAAAACACTTGCTCTTGAAAGATGGGTCAGTACCAGTTTATTTAGACCAGCTGCTCCTCAGAATCATAACCTGTAAGTATGATTAATTATTGATTATATATTTTCTACCGGGTGTTCAAAATACGTAGTTTTGTGTTTTATATTGTGCAAGTTTCCAGCTAACCAGCTAACTCACGTTATTACTGTCTTACTGAAATACTTCTGCTCATCAGCTGTGGGCCACAATTGCCTAAAACTGTGTGTATTAATGCAGATCGTCTGTCGTTCTTACTACTTTGAGTAAAGATAAAGGATGAAGCAAGATTTGTTTTTACAAACGTTTATGTTCCATCAGTCATTCACGTTAGTGTTAGGCTAACGTATGGCCTGTTATTGATACAGTTCCCACGTGTACCGCAATAAATCAGAAATACACACATGGGTTTGTTGATGGACACACACTTGTTAATGCTGATGGTGAGGAATTACAGCTGCAACATCTCAATGAGTAGCGTATCACTGAGAAACGTCCTGCTCGAGTCGTCCTTGCGATGGAGGTTCGGGTTTATTAACTAGTTCTTCCAATGTTTCATCATCGGACTCACACTCGGATTGATATGGTAAAATCGACATCATCGTTACTGTCTTTACAGTGTGTGCAATCGCTGAGCTTTAGGAAGCCTCCGGAGCTGAAGTTCAGTTATGGTAATGGGCTGTACGCGGCATCTGGCCAATCAGAGCAGAGTAGGCTCGTGAAAAGGAGGGATTTAGAAAGACTGATTCATCCATCGAGTCGTTTGAGGATCATTGAAAAATGTGGTGATGTGCAATGTATATTATGAGAAAAGGAAAGTGTTTTTTGACCTTTGATGCATGTAAACCTGTTGTAGGAGACTCCAAAACAAAATCAGGAGCCTTTAAAATAGCGTAATAACTCAAGTCTGGTCCAGATTGCAGCTTATTCTAGCCAAGCACCTCCTATTCAGACTGCAAGAGGCCATTTGACCTACATGTACAGTGACCAACCACAGTTAGTTATTTTCCCCTCAAGGTTTAGGGATGGATAATTCTGAAACTCAGAGAACAAACAACACAAATGCTCCATGTAAATGTCATGTTTACATATGAAGCAGTTGTGTACTATACCGTACATGCTATTCTCTCCCGGCACCCTCTGCCCTTTGAGTCACCCCGTGCTTGTTTTAATTAGACTTTGAGGAAGCAAAGCTGCTTATTGATTGGTCCTTGTTTTCGGGAAAGGTCATACATCTAAATAAGAGTGGATGTGAGAGCTGATGTCAGATCTCAGATTAAGTTTTGATGCTAACAGGGGGAGTAGTTAGGGATGAGTCAGAGAAGTGGAGGCTGATCAATGTGGCAGCACCAAAGTCCATCGTTAAAGGCAGAGGAGGCTGAAATAAATTACTGCATGATTTGAGGTGTTGGAGGCCTCTCAGGGTGAGCTGGGAGACTGGGAGGTCGCAGTCATTTTGTCCTCCTATGTCATTTCACACTGCTCAGTGAACACATTGCAGGCTTCTGTTATGCTACCATACAACCAATACTGCAGTTTGTACATACAGTCTACCTTTTTGTCTGTCTGTCTATCCATCCATAATAGTGTAAATAATTACACAACACAATCAATGCTGTCTGTGGTCACATTAATCTGCATAAATATACACAATTCAATATAGACAGTCTATATAGCACTTCAGTAGGAGTCTATGGCAGATACCATTGATTTTAATGGAGTTAAGATAAATTTTCATTGGACAAGAGGCTCTAATCTTTGTATGTCACCTAGACACCACTACATATGAAGTATGCAATATCTAATATAGAAAACATGTCTCGGCCCCCATTTTGTTTCTAAAACTCCAAAAACCTATACTTACAATTCACAACTTTTATTCCTTTTCATACAAATTATGATTACAGGTGCAGATTATCCATTAATAAAGATATTTTCGTGCATTGCAGAGTTTTCACTTCCTGACTTCCTGACCAGCTCCATATGCATGGCTTTTCTGACAGAGTAAACTTGCTTGGAGCACTTCTGATGTGGAGCGCTTCGAGTCGAGATAAAAGAGCTTAAAGACTTGTAGAAGCAAGCTAAAATGGCACAGTTGCTTCAACAAATGCATTTTTATCTCACATTTGCTTTGGTTGGGTTGAGGGTAGGGTTTGGTGTAGGGGGTATGTTATTTTCAAACATGATAGAGCATTAACCTTTTAGCACCACTCATTGAACATTTTATTTATGTACAACAACAAGAGTAATAAAACATTCATCTGTTTTACTGGACATTTCATTTCGAAAGTGTCATGAAACATTTAAGAAGCAGTGTAATTTTATGCAGAAATTTTGCCTGGCTTGGTAATATCTGTGCCACTAGTGGCATCAAAGAGAATTACAGTCTATTTAAGCAGCCAGACTGTGCTGGAAATACAAACCCGATTCCAAAAAAGTTGGGACACTGTACAAATTGTGAATAAAAACAGAATGCAATGATGTGGAAGTTTCAAATTTCAATATTTTATTCAGAATACAACATAGATGACATATCAAATGTTTAAACTGAGAAAATGTATCATTTTAAGGGAAAAATAAGTTGATTTTAAATTTCATGGCATCAACACATCTCAAAAAAGTTGGGACAAGGCCATGTTTACCACTGTGTGGCATCCCCTCTTCTTTTTATAACAGTCTGCAAACGTCTGGGGACTGAGGAGACAAGTTGCTCAAGTTTAGGAATAGGAATGTTGTCCCATTCTTGTCTAATACAGGCTTCTAGTTGCTCAACTGTCTTAGGTCTTCTTTGTCGCATCTTCCTCTTTATGATGCGCCACATGTTTTCTATGGGTGAAAGATCTGGACTGCAGGCTGGCCATTTCAGTACCCGGATCCTTCTTCTACGCAGCCATGATGTTGTAATTGATGCAGTATGTGGTCTGGCATTGTCATGTTGGAAAATGCAAGGTCTTCCCTGAAAGAGACGACGTCTGGATGGGAGCATATGTTGTTCTAGAACTTGGATATACCTTTCAGCATTGATGGTGCCTTTCCAGATGTGTAAGCTGCCCATGCCACACGCACTCATGCAACCCCATACCATCAGAGATGCAGGCTTCTGAACTGAGCGCTGATAACAACTTGGGTTGTTCTTGTCCTCTTTAGTCCCAGTTTTCCAGCGTCCCAGTTTTCCAAAAAGAACTTCAAATTTTGATTCGTCTGACCACAGAACAGTTTTCCACTTTGCCACAGTCCATTTTAAATGAGCCTTGGCCCAGAGAAAACGCCTGCGCTTCTGGATCATGTTTAGATATGGCTTCTTTTTTGACCTATAAAGGTTTAGCCGGCAACGGCGAATGGCACGGTGGATTGTGTTCACCGACAATGTTTTCTGGAAGTATTCCTGAGCCCATGTTGTGATTTCCATTACAGTAGCATTCCTGTATGTGATGCAGTGCCGTCTAAGGGCCCGAAGATCACGGGCATCCAGTATGGTTTTCCGGCCTTGACCCTTACGCACAGAGATTGTTCCAGATTCTCTGAATCTTTGGATGATATTATGCACTGTAGATGATGATAACTTCAACCTCTTTGCAATTTTTCTCTGAGAAACTCCTTTCTGATATTGCTCCACTATTTTTCACCGCAGCATTTGGGGGAATTGGTGATCCTCTGCCCATCTTGACTTCTGAGAGACACTGCCACTCTGAGAGGCTCTTTTTATACCCAATCATGTTGCCAATTGACCTAATAAGTTGCAAATTGGTCCTCCAGCTGTTCCTTATATGTACATTTAACTTTTCCGGCCTCTTATTGCTACCTGTCCCAACTTTTTTGGAATGTGTAGCTCTCATGAAATCCAAAATGAGCCAATATTTGGCATGACATTTCAAAATGTCTCACTGTCAACATTTGATATGTTATCTATATTCTATTGTGAATAAAATATAAGTTTATGAGATTTGTAAATTATTGCATTCCTCAAATTTTCACAATTTGTACAGTGTCCCAACTTTTTTGGAATCAGGTTTGTACAAAGTTCTGTCATGAAACTCCAGATGGCGCAGGCTAATAGGTCCTTAACTCAACCTGCTTGCAATCACATCATTCTCTATACACTTTGAAAAATAATGTGTAGGCTCAACAAGAAAAATTAACGCAGCAGTTTGCATCAATTTTTTTGAGTTATGACAACTTTGAGTGAATTTACGTTCAACCAACAAGCTACATTGAGTTACAGGAACTTAATAATTTGTAGCATAAACACAAATTTTTAAGTTGATTACTCAAAAAATTAAGTCGCTCCAAATACCAGAGTTGTAGCTCTGGAACCAGTTAATCTATTTCAGTTCAAATCAACAGCTATCATCAGTATAACTATACTGTAAGTTATTATACAGTATGCTGTGAACTACTGTAGTCAGATTTACAGTAATTTTACTGTGGAATAAAATACAGAAGCTTTCTGGCTATTTGTTGCCAGTAAGTTACTGTTGATTTTACGTTAAATTTTTTACAGTGTGGCAAATCCACCATGGTGCAAGCACAACTGGCTCTAAAAGGGAATGGGAGACTCTGATTGGTTTGTTGCACGTTACGCCCCCAAAACACACCCATGACTCATTAAGAGACTAGGGACAACCCTTTTGGACCATGTGCCTGGCACGTCGACCATTTTTTCTGTCCTTAAACTAGCAAAAGTGGATTCGGACACGCCCTATGTGCACCTGCGCCATGCGTTTTAGACCATGTGCTCAGATCGTTAAAATAGGGCCCTTCATTTCAACATTTATTCTCCTTATCCAGTCCTATTGAAAGCATGCTGGGAAGTAGAAATCCACTGCCTAATTTCTGAAGTTATCAAGACAACTTCATTAAGTTACTACAACCTAATTTTAAAAAAAGCCAATTAACGCAGAAATTTGAGTTTAAATTACAGACGATATCAAGTTGATGTAATGATCAACGTTATTATGTCAACAGAACTCTACAAAATAATGTTTCAAAACTTAAAAGTTTTAATTAAAACAATAAATTAGAATTTTTAACTTGCAACCATGCATTTATTTAGGTTGTGGTAACAGGTCCCCTGAATTACTTTTTAGAGTGTAGGGCACAGCTGATTGGTTCCTGCTGTATCAGTAGCCAATGAGCTCACTGCTCAACCTTCAAGTACTTGGTCAGCATTTGCTGTAGCAAACACTCCAAAAGTTGTCATGACAGAAATAATAACATTGGCTCAACTAATGGCTTGAGTTTGGGATGGGACTACCTGTGTCTGACCAATGCCGGATAGGGAGGGTTTTTCAAGGTTGTTACAGTAATTATTGTTTTTTTGTTTATTTATTTTTGCCACTTTCTTTTTTTTTGGTGCTAGTGGCACAGAAATTACAACACTGCAAACACACACACACACACACACACACACACACACACACACACACACACACAAAATCTACATGCATATTTTGCAATAGACAGACAAGTAAAATATGTAATAAAAAAAAAAAAAAAAAAAAAAAACACCAGCGGCACTCTTTTAAAGCACCAGGTGCAACTACTATTACACCATCTCCCCCTCACTTCATCTTTCCACCCAACTCCTTCTTTCATTTAGGCATCTGTGAAATGGCCAAACGGCATATTGGCTAAGCAGAAGAAAAGCTTTGCTTCAAGAGAATTTGGTAACCATCAGATGGAGGTGAATGTGTTTTCTCAGGTTTGCGTGGTAATTATTGTAGTTTCTTTTGCACCAGGCTCCAGGCACAAAGTGACCTCCGGTGAGCGGCCCCAGGATAATTGTGTAGTTATTTTGTGGTAATTAGGGCATTGTAAAATAAAGCGTTATCATTTTTCCTCATAACCTTTCTTTCTGCTCTGCTGAGAAGGTGTGATTGTATCACCATACATCAAATTAAACTGTCCCCATTCTGTCTGTGTCTAGAAAGTCCAGCCAGGAGAGTGGAAGTAGTTTCCTGGCTCAAAAAATATTTTCATGCCTTTTTTTCCACATTGAAACCGGATGTGGGTCAAATGCGAGTATGAAACCAAGCAGATGTACTCTTTAAAGTAGAAGCACTAGAAGGAGCAGAAGAGGCTTGTTTACCTTCATTGCTGTCTGTGTGTGTGTGTGTGTGTGTGGGTGTGGGTGGTTGTGTGCATGTTCATGTATGCATTTGCTCTCGTCATATACGAGTGGGTTATATGTGGGCCAGGCAGTGGTAAATCTCTAATCTCAAGTGCTGTGTTTTCATCCTTTATCGCATTATCTCTCCTTTTTCAGTATAGCATTATTCTCTTACAGGCTAATTAAGTAAATGCTCCCTTTACAGCTACAACTCCGAATTCAATGAGATTTCATTTAAGCGCTTTAACGGCACGTTTCTGCCTACCAGGTGCGACTGCTGTAGCAAATTGGTTTAAAGAGAAATCATTTGGATTACTTTTATATCTCCATAATTCTCACTGTGTTCTTACAGGCTTTTGTATTCGCCAAAGAGATTTAGCATAATGCGGCTTCATTTTACATGCCACAACACTGAGAGGATCAACACTGGAAATACAGAAAACAACAGAATTTAAGTTTCACTGGTCAATTAAAAGAGATAAAATATAAGGCAGCGGCTATTTGCACTAAGTGCAAATAGCTGTAGATGCTATTTTCTAAGTGAAATAGCATACCAAGTGAAAATAGTGATATATTCTATTTACACCATGTAAAAGTAGTTCTCTGCAATATGTGTAAATAGTAATTAGATGCTATTTATACTTTATTTTGACAGATACATACTATTTGCACCTCAGTATTGTTGTACATTAACAGGATGCAATAATAACATAGAGTGTAAATGATTATATTTATTAAAATTATTAAATGGATGGGACAATAAAAGCCCTCCCTACACCTATCCCTAACCCTACCCAATAAATGCTTTTATTATTATTAAACATTTCGTTAGGCAATTTATTTCCACTTTTAGAACATTATTGAAAGTAAATGCCTTTCCGATGTGATAGAAAAAGAGAGAAGAGTGAGCTCTGCAAAAGGCGGATTCGAACCCAGGTCGATCGCGTCAAAACCTTGATCCTTAAGCCTTACACTTTACTGTTTACACCAATGAAGACGTTGAAATATACCATTATTTTTTTAATCTTGTTTTTCCCAAACAGGCATTGTTAGGCGTAGCTAGTGCGAATAGCACTTGTCAACAAGGCACGCTATTTGCACTTGGTGTAAATAGACACTCTGAAAATATAAATGCTTGCAAACATAGAGCATAAATGTCTTCAAACCTTAATCGCTGTAACTATAAGGTTTGCAACAAAAGTCCAAGTGTTTTGTTTTTTTTTTCTCTAGCAGTGGTTTTGTTCGTTTCAAGCAGCCATATTAAAGAAGGATAATTTTGTGAATTGGATCCATCAAAATTAAACAGCTTCAGCTCTTGGGTAAACATGTGAACTGCATAAAAACACACTGGAATACATTCAGACAAGAGGAAGCCGTATAATTAAGGTAGATTGTTATAAATGTTTGGTCAGGCTAACTCATATTTTGAATTCATATATAAAACATCAGTTTGAAATATGCCGAAATAAAATAAACTCAGTGTGACAACATGCCCCACTATTCTGGAGGCTATTGTTCAATGAACTCTATTTTTTTTTTTTTTTATGGGCAATAATGATGGAAATGTTAAATAGCTTTATTTAGCCAAGACTTTAAGGTGTTGAGTAATTGAGTTCTAAAAATAAACCTAAAAGTATGTCAGCTTGCCCCGGTCTCCTATATATAGACCCAAACACATGACATCATCAGTATATTTGCATATTGCAAATGGTAGGGTACAACAGGGCTAAAGGTAAAAGGCGCCATTGATTTTCCTCTAAACCAATAGATGGCACAAAATGTTGCCCCAGCACTTACCCCGCTTTTCAAGATGCGTGTGGAAATTTGTCTGATCTTTGACGTGATCACGGGCAGCAGCGCAAAGTTGATTCTGAGATAATTTGATCTAATATTATTTGATGTTTTTTAAAATGTTGTAGATTTAAGTAGCAAATGAGAATCATTAAAATTATTGAATATATTTTGAGAAATGTCTTCTTAATGATTTTCAGTTTTGTTCAAGGTAATTAAAGCAACCGTTTTTCAATAACAGAAGAATATGTAAAAGTATGATATTTGGGGTAAAATGCACAATAATTAACATGATGATAATTATCTGGCTGACTTTTTCATTTGTTGACATGACATGATTAGATTCAGATGGGAAATATCATATATTAAGTTGTTCACCTTAGAGATAATCACCATATTTATAATGAAACCATCATATTTAAAAATATGATATTAATCATATCATATAATTTATTGTTACTACTGTGAATCTATATTAAATTATTATGGGATCTCCTTCAATGCTTTCAGAATCTTTACTTTTTAAAATAATTTTGTTTCTGTATTTTTAAAATATAAAAATATATTAACATGACAGTATATTTATTGAACAATAATGAATTATTTTATCAAAATAAACAAGTGATTGTTTTGAACAAGTATTGACTTAGACATTATTAAAACATTTTATCTGAAGTATTTGTGTCTTTTGCAGCGTGTGTCTGTGGGGTGAAAGGCCCGCCTCGCCACCTCATACATTTATAAGATTAAAAAAAAAAACACTTATGATTTATTTTCACACAAAATCTGTTGCTTCATCAATGTTCAATACAAACATATATTTTTCTGCAATCACACACTATGGGAGTAATGAAAGCACATTTTTCTTAAGGTGTGCCTTTAGCCCTGTTGTATTTGCATTTATTTGCATACAGTAGTATTATTAGTATTTTGTTTGATACATACAGTATTCTTTATCTATCAATATTGCATACTTCTATGAATCTCTCCCTCCTTGTTTAGATTTCTATCTTTCCTAACTATCATTTAACCTAAAACTTTAGAACTGTTCTTTTGCTGCCTTGCAAGCACGGGTATTTCCTTTAGGGTATGCAAATCTAGTTTTATAAACAACATTTATTCAAAATGCAATTCTAATGAGAAAAAATGTATTAAAAAAAAAAAGACTGTGAATGATGGGAGTTCAGATTCTGCAGAAATCTGCTGAGCTTTGGCAGAATTGCAGGCCTAGTTATATCCATATGTTATATAACCTACACACACTCATACTCGTGAAGTTCTGCTGCCCCGATATATGTAGAGATGTGACCCCTAGAGCAAGGCTGGCCTTGTTACCAGATATCTGTCAGATTAACAGTGGGATCAATGAAGAGCTGCCAGGACAAGCCTGACTAATCCGCTGTAGTTTTACTCTGATGGGACGAGAATGAGTACGGCCACTATGAGCCTTTGCAGTAGATATTTTATCTCTACTATTGTGTTGAGAATCATTTTGCCAGTAAGTGCACATTTCCACAGCAGCATCTTCCTTTAGCACCAGCATAATTTACAGCACATTGCCTGGATATTGTTTCAAATGCAAAATGACATTGCAAGTACAATTGCAGTGTACATTATTTGTTACATTATTCATTTCTGAAATGAGCAACCCTCCCTGTGTGCTTGGGTTTTTATGTGAAACATCTGATGGAGATGGCATTATCTGACTCTTTCATTATTTGCTAACGACGAACATTTTGACTAATGCTTTCACACAGGCTTCTCCTCTCTTCCCACTGAGTCAGAAAAACGGAGTGGATATTTTACAACTCAACTGGAGCATTGGGGAGGAACGAAGTAGCAATGCTACTAACTTGACTACAAATTTTTTTTTCTCTCAATTTTGTGACAGTAGTTCAAAATGACTCACTGAATAGGTAAATAGTAGTTGATATTTGTTTTTGTTTTTTTAAAGAAATTAATATACAGTGGGGAGAACAAGTATTTGATACACTGCCGATTTTGCAGGTTTTCCTATTTACAAAGCATGTAGAGGTCTGTAATTTTTATCATAGGTACTCTTCAACTGTGAGAGACGGAATCTAAAACAAAAATCCAGAAAATCACATTGTATGATCTTTAAATAATTAATTTGCATTTTATTGCATGACATAAGTATTTGATCACCTACCAACCAGTAAGAATTCCGGCTCTCACAGACCTGTTAGTTTTTCTTTAAGAAGCCCTCCTGTTCTCCACTCATTACCTGTATTAACTGCACCTGTTTGAACTCGTTACCTGTATAAAAGACACCTGTCCACACACTCAATCAAACAGACTCCAACCTCTCCACAATGGCCAAGACCAGAGAGCTGTGTAAGGACATCAGGGATAAAATTGTAGACCTGCACAAGGCTGGGATGGGCTACAGGACAATAGGCAAGCAGCTTGGTGAGAAGGCAACAACTGTTGGCGCAATTATTAGAAAATGGAAGAAGTTCAAGATGACGGTCAATCTCCCTCGGTCTGGGGCACCATGCAAGATCTCACCTCGTGGGGCGTCAATGATCATGAGGAAGGTGAGGGATCAGCCCAGAACTACACGGCAGGACCTGGTCAATGACCTGAAGAGAGCTGGGACCACAGTCTCAAAGAAAACCATTAGTAACACACTACGCCGTTATGGATTAAAATCCTGCAGCGCACGCAAGGTCCCCCTGCTCAAGCCAGCGCATGTCCAGGTCCGTCTGAAGTTTGCCAATGACCATCTGGATGATCCAGAGGAGGAATGGGAGAAGGTCATGTGGTCTGAGGAGACAAAAATAGAGCTTTTTGGTCTAAACTCCACTCGCCGTGTTTGGAGGAAGAAGAAGGATGAGTACAACCCCAAGAACACCATCCCAACTGTGAAGCATGGAGGTGGAAACATCATTATTTGGGGATTCTTTTCTGCAAAGGGGACAGGACGACTGCACCGTATTGAGGGGAGGATGGATGGGGCCATGTAACGCGAGATCTTGGCCAACAACCTCCTTCCCTCAGTAAGAGCATTGAAGATGGGTCGTGGCTGGGTCTTCCAGCATGACAACGACCCGAAACAGGGCAACTAAGGAGTGGCTCCGTAAGAAGCATCTCAAGGTCCTGGAGTGGCCTAGCCAGTCTCCAGACCTGAACCCAATAGAAAATTTTTGGAGGGAGTTGAAAGTCCGTATTGCCCAGCGACAGCCCCGAAACCTGAAGGATCTGGAGAAGGTCTGTGTGGAGGAGTGGGCCAAAATCGCTGCTGCAGTGTGTGCAAACCTGGTCAAGAACTACAGGAAACGTATGATCTCTGTAATTGCAAACAAAGGTTTCTGTACCAAATATTAAGTTCTGCTTTTCTGATGTATCAAATACTTATGTCATGCAATAAAATGCAAATTAATTACTTAAAAATCATACAATGTGATTTTCTGGATTTTTGTTTTAGATTCCGTCTCTCACAGTTGAAGAGTACCTATGATAAAAATTACAGACTTCTACATGCTTTGTAAGTGGGCAAACCTGCAAAATCGGCAGTGTATCAAATACTTGTTCTCCCCACTGTATTTTTTCAGCAAAGATGCATTAAATTTATAATTTATGCTACAAAAGATTTCTATAAATGCTGTTCCTGAATGCTGTTCAAGAATGTCATGTCACAGAAAAATGTCATCACAGTTTAAACAAAAATATTGAGTAGCACAACTGTTTTCAAAATTTATAATAATCAGAAATGTTTCTTGAGCAGCAAATCATCATATTAGAATGATTTCTGAAGGATCATGTGACACTAAAGACTGGAGTAACGATGCTGATAATTCAGCTTTTCCATCATAGGAATGCATTAAAAATATAGATATTAATATAGAATAACACTGATTATCTCTTCATCACGGCACCTGTTAGTGGGTGGGATATATTAGGCAGCAAGTGAACATTTTGTCGTCAAAGTAGGAAAAATGGGCAAGCGTAAGGATTTGACCGAGTTTGACAAGGGCCAAATTGTGATGGCTAGACGACTGGGTCAGAGCATCTCCAAAACTGCAGCTCTTGTGGGGTGTTCCCGGTCTGCAGTGGTCAGTATCTATCAAAAGTGGTCCAAAGAAGGAACAGTGGTGAACCGGCGACAGGGTCATGGGCGGCCAAGGCTCATTGATGCACGTGGGGAGCGAAGGCTGGCCCGTGTGGTCCGATCAAACAGACGAGCTACTGTAGCTCAAATTGCTCAAGAAGTTAATGCTGGTTCTGACAGAAAGGTGTCAGAATACACAGTGCATCGCAGTTTGTTGCGTATGGGGCTGCATAGCCGCAGACCAGTCAGGGTGCCCATGCTGACCCCTGTCCACCGCCGAAAGCGCCAACAGTGGGCACGTGAGCATCAGAACTGGACCACAGAGCAATGGAAGAAGGTGGCCTGGTCTGATGAATCACGTTTTCTTGTACATCACGTGGATGGCTGGGTGCGTGTGCGTGGCTTGCCTGGGGAACACATGGCACCAGGATGCACTATGGGAAGAAGGCAAGCCAGCAGAGGCAGTGTGATCTGTGTGATGTGCTGAACAAACAAGTCCAATCCATGGAGGCCCCACCTCGCAACTTACAGGACTTAAAGGATCTGCTGCTAACATCTTGGTGCCAGATACCACAGCACACCTTCAGGGGTCTAGTGGAGTCCATGCCTTGACGGGTCAGGGCTGTTTTGACAGCAAAAGGGGGACCAACACAATATTAGGTCACAATGTTATGCCTGATCGGTATGTATGTATGTCTGTGTATATACACTCACCTAAAGGATTATTAGGAACACCATACTAATACTGTGTTTGACCCCCTTTCGCCTTCAGAACTGCCTTAATTCTACGTGGCATTGATTCAACAAGGTGCTGAAAGCATTCTTTAGAAATGTTGGCCCATATTGATAGGATAGCATCTTGCAGTTGATGGAGATTTGTGGGATGCACATCCAGGGCACGAAGCTCCCGTTCCACCACATCCCAAAGATGCTCTATTGGGTTGAGATCTGGTGACTGTGGGGGCCATTTTAGTACAGTGAACTCATTGTCATGTTCAAGAAACCAATTTGAAATGATTCGAGCTTTGTGACATGGTGCATTATCCTGCTGGAAGTAGCCATCAAAGTATGGGTACATGGTGGTCTTAAAGGGATGGACATGGTCAGAAAAAATGCTCAGGTAGGCCGTGGCATTTAAACGATGCCCAATTGGCACTAAGGGGCCTAAAGTGTGCCAAGAAAACATCCCCCACACCATTACACCACCACCACCAGCCTGCACAGTGGTAACAAGGCATGATGGATCCATGTTCTCATTCTGTTTACGCCAAATTCTGACTCTACCATCTGAATGTCTCAACAGAAATCGAGACTCATCAGACCAGGCAACATTTTTCCAGTCTTCAACTGTCCAATTTTGGTGAGCTCGTGCAAATTGTAGCCTCTTTTTCCTATTTGTAGTGGAGATGAGTGGTACCCGGTGGGGTCTTCTGCTGTTGTAGCCCATCCGCCTCAAGGTTGTGCGTGTTGTGGCTTCACAAATGCTTTGCTGCATACCTCGGTTGTAACGAGTGGTTATTTCAGTCAAAGTTGCTCTTCTATCAGCTTGAATCAGTCGGCCCATTCTCCTCTGACCTCTAGCATCAACAAGGCATTTTCGCCCACAGGACTGCCGCATACTGGATGTTTTTCCCTTTTCACACCATTCTTTGTAAACTCTAGAAATGGTTGTGCGTGAAAATCCCAGTAACTGAGCAGATTGTGAAATACTCAGACCGGCCCGTCTGGCACCAACAACCATGCCACGCTCAAAATTGCTTAAATCACCTTTCTTTCCCATTCTGACATTCAGTTTGGAGTTCAGGAGATTGTCTTGACCAGGACCACACCCCTAAATGCATTGAAGCAACTGCCATGTGATTGGTTGATTAGATAATTGCATTAATGAGAAATTGAACAGGTGTTCCTAATAATCCTTTAGGTGAGTGTATATATATATTTATTTTAGACTGTTAAGTCTGAAATAACGGATTTCAGACTGTTAAGTGTGTTTAGACTTGTATATATGTCTAAACACACTTAACAGTCTGAAAGCCGCCCTTGAGGTTTTTGTTTCTGCATTTTGCTGCTGTCCTTTTGTGATGTGATGAAACTGGAATTGTAAATGTTAAGAGGAATCAGGCTGATGTGGGCATCTCCATTTTGTAGTGTCTCAGCTGTGAGAGGGCTTTGTTTAGTGCTGGAACCATGACAGTTTTCACATCACTCTCTCTCTCTCTCTCTCTCTCTCTCAAGCGCTCATCTGTCATGCTTCTCTCTCTCCATCTCACTGCCACTGTCACTTCTTCCTCTCCTTCTCTCTTCTGCTTTTATACTCTCTGGTTACACTTGACAGAGCTGCTTATGGTCAGTTAAAGACAAAAGAACATAAGTAAAGGCTTAAAAGGACGGTTCATCTGGAAATGAAAATTCCTCATGTCATTCCAAACCTGTATGACATTCTTTATTCTGTGGAAAACAAAAGAAGATATTTTGAATTTTTTTCTTGTTCATACAATGAAAGTCAGGGTTCATTGACTGTTATTGTATGAAAAAAAGAAATCAAAATATAATATTTTTGTGTTTTCCACAGAAAATAAAAGTAAATCAGAAATAGATAATTAACTCTTTCCATGCCAGCGTTGCCAGCCACCGCCAGCATTTTAGATCATTTTCACAAAAGTTTCATGGCCCCCAGAATATTTTGTTGTATGAATATCTGAACATGCAATATATCAAAAGAAACAAACTGTTTTATTCTAGCTTCATGCATTCCTTTTTTTATTAACACTTGAATGTGGGTACGTTTCATTAAAAAGGCAACATTTTGAGCAAAAAGCTGAGAAAATCATGTTTTTGTCAAAGACTTCGTCCGGATCGGATTCAGAGCGATGATCAAAACACAGATGGAGTAGATGGAGTCCATCAACACCCCCAAAGCTTCACAGTCCTAGAGCTCGTCCTGGGTCGACATTTCATTCAGTAACATTAGGCCGTTTTGATTTATATGCTGTTTAATGTTGAAGATCGCGTTATTTTACATATGCATATGATTACATATATCGATTGTTTCTGCTGCTTCTTCTCATGTGTTTTGATCAGGTGATTCTGTGCTCTTTCAGAAGATGTGTCATAGCGCTCCCTACCGTATAACAGTGAAAACACGGAAAGCCGGAAATTTCCGCTAATGGCAGGGTAATGATGTATATAGTAAATCATAATTTGGGTCGTACGTTTGTGCGCTGATGTGACAAAGGGGTTACGTACTCTAAGTAAATGTTTAATAGAGCGTGTAAAGGGGGAACAAACTGAATTTAGATTTTCTTTCCGTGAAATTACACATTTGCCAATATGCAGAAGCGTTACATCAGTGACTGTGGCGTCCCTCCCTCGAGTCACATGCTAACTAGTTCATATTCCCTGTCCCAAACCAGTGTTATCAAGCCATGCTCATGTGTTTCAAGCACAATCAACCTCTTCTCCATCTTATTAAACCAGTCACATAGTCGATGAAGCCTGAAAAGAACACGTATTCCCTGGATGCGTCGCTGCCCTCTTATCTTTCCATTACAAACTCACACATGTGACTTATGGGGCCGAGGGGATGGCGTCATGCTTCCCCGTCACGCCAGCGAGGAGAAAGAGCGAAGGAGGGGGCAGCAGAAGCTGGGAGGCTTCGGTGATAAATCATTATTTATTTCTATCTGACAGAATTAACAGTCTGATGAACGCACAGAGCTTGACTTGTTTTTGGCTGCACTGATTTATGGCCCAAATTTGCCAAAGGTTTTTTGGGGTGGCCGGATGATTTCTTTCTGGCGGAATCTGTTGACAAGAGCAATTCATTACGTTACACCATACACTCAGGTGAAGCTAATATTTTACACGTGCATCAATGGGAACATGGTGGTTCAAAACAGAGAATATTTATGTATCATATTTTGGGTTTAGCTCACATAGACCCACTGTAGTAAAACTGTAATAATTGTTTGGAATACTTGATTCTGATTGGTCAACTTCAGAATTATGCAGACATTTTTATATAATAACCACTAAACTGTTTAAAGGTGCACTGTGTAAATTTGGTGGTGAGGTTGTGAATTGCAACCGCTCACCCCTCCCTTTCGAAGCACATAGAGAAGCTTCGGTGGCCGACACAGGACAAAAAAATCGTCGTCGGAGAGAGCAGAGAGTGACTAGCGCTCTGTAAAGAAGTTTGTCCGTTTAGGGCTACTGTAGAAACATGACGGCGCAATATGGCAATTTCACTGTAAGGGGACCCATGGTGTATGGAGATAGAAATGGCTCATTCTAAGGTAATAAAAACATAACGGTTCATTATGTAATGTCTTTATATACCACTGAAAACATAGTTATGTATATTATATTACATTTCTGTCAATAGAGCCTCATAAATATTACACAGTGCACCTTTAAATGACCATTGTGTCTGGTAATCTCCTCTGTGCTGGTTTCATGACTTTTATTATGGTTTATTTATTGTAAAATAAACCTGTTCAACAAGATGATCCAACACAATCTCATGGCAATTCTGAACTATTTTACGTTTTCGCAAATTGGTTGCTAATATGTACAATGTACGTTTCTAAACATTGTATGAATTCACACGAAATCACACTTTAAAAAATGCTGGGTTAAAAACAACCCAAGTTGGGTTGAAAATGGACAAACCCAGCAATTGGGTTGTTTTGACTCAGTGAATGGCACGTTTTAACCCAGCGGTTGGGTTAAATGTTTGCTCAACCTGCTGGGTAGTTTTATTTTACTCAACTATTGTTTAAAAATTACTGTATTGTTTGCTTAAAATGTACCCAAAGTGAAACATGAACATTTATTTGTATGTTTATTAAAGGAACATCATTAATAAGTTTAATGAATAATTATTAAACAATAAACATTTATTAAATTGCTTATTAATAAATGTTCACCTTTTGATTATTGTTGCCTCCAGTAATTATGTGTCTGATTTTTAATTCCCAACCTATTCTGGGTTCATTTTAAGCCAGCCATATAGTAATTTTTAAACAATAGTTGGGTTAAATAAAACTGCCCAGGACGTTGAGCAAACATTTAACCCAATTGCTGGGTTTGTCCATTTTCAACCCAACTTGGGTTGTTTTTAACCCAGCAAGTGCACACTCTTCTTTGAGATCGGGTTGCTGACAGTACAGAGCTTTCATCAGCTACTCCGACTCTGAAATATATATTAACAACAATTATGGCAAGAAATATTTACAATTTGAATGTCCTAGAGTGCTAATGTCACAGCCTGCTGACACCATTACTAACTGCCTGGATCATTTTAGCAAATTTACACTGAAATTACAGTATATTCCAGGTGAATAATTACATGACTTTCACAGTAATTCCACAGTAGGACTTCTCTTGTATCTAACTGCACTCTTGGAAATTTCTTGTAAAATCTACAATATCATACTGTATTTCTGCAGTGCATATGTACTATGAAGTGCGGCATGAATAGGTTATGCTGTAGAGTTTCTTGATTCTTGTTGGTTTTATCTGCGCTGCTGATCTTATTTTTGGTTCACTTTTAGCAGTTTGTGTTGTTTGTTCATTTTTAATGTTCAGAATTTATCTTTATTATTATTATTTAATACAGTCACCATTGTTGTGTTTTGTATGTCGAGTATTGATGTCTGTGCATCATTAGGTGATGGAAGAAAAAAAAATCTTGTGTTGCAAGATGTCATCTTTCAAAGATAAATCTCAGCAGCTCCTACACTGTGAAATATACATCTACAAACAATTATGAATTTGAAATAAGATATTGGTATCTTTATGCTGAAATAACGCAAATAATCTTATAGTTTGACTAACTTAAAATTAGCCAATTCGCTTATTTTATATTCTAGCTTGTCATTGTTTTGCCAGATGTTTTCCTTTGTCACACTTCTGACTTTGCTAGAACTGAATATGAATATACTAGGTCCAAGATCCCAAGCAAATGGAACACTGATCACCATCATGGTGACTTCAAAACAATTACAGTCCTAAACAATATAATTTCTTACAGTGGCATGGTTAAAGTCAACTTTATCATGTGAATTCACAGTAAATCAAGAGCAGTATATTACTGTGATGTCAGCATCATTTTGCTGTTGATTAACAGTAATTCATAAGAAAATAACCCAGCATGCATTAATTTTACTGTAAATTTCTGACTACAGTAATTTATTGTAAAATAATACTCTTTAATCCTGTAAATTCCTGGCATTTTTTTTACAGTGTAGAAATTGCCCTTTTTTATATTTTTTCTTAGCTCCCAATATATGTAGTGATAAAAATATAATAAATAGCATTTTTCGAAAGTTGCACAAATGCAACAGTTGGCATTGGCAGGCAGCATTTTTTTTTATTAAAGCCACCCAGTCAAATGCAGTAAATCATAGACAAACTACTAGTAATTATTTAAATGTAAAATGAATTAAATAGCAGTTTCTGTACTTGAATATTAATATGCATTACAAGGTATAAATATATTCCAGGATCATACTGACTACTGAGCGTCAGCTGCATATTTGTATGATAAACATACTAAAGTTTCAGCCTTCTAGCTGATTGCGAAGGCTTCAGAGTAAAAACGTGTGTCTATATACTTTTAATAAGCAATTTTTTATGCAGTGGAAAATAAAATAACCCCTATTACCTAACAGTTCGCACTGTTCGTACATGGAGAAGAGGTCTGAACGGTCTCTTTGACAGCCCCAGGCTTTGTAAACTACCAAAAGTGACTTTTTTTTGCCACAGTCAGATCCTATTTCTTTTGATGTTTATGCATAGAAATCATGATTTTCATAATCACTGGGTTTCTAAAAACACTTTTAAGGAGAATAAAAGAAAATGCATAATAAGTATCACTACTTGGGTCTCTGAGGGTTAAACAAGACCAACAGAAAATAGAGTATAATAATGTTAAATAGATGTATGTGCCAACCGATGGATATGGTCAATCATAGGAGCATTTCACTCGCATCTTAACTTCGCCAAGAGCCAAAAATTCAATGCAGAATGACACCCAAGAGAGCAGATCCATTCGTTGTAAAAACGACATCCCACCGAGCCGTAATGGCCTCTTCTCTCTCAAGGGGCCACATTACGAGACAGTAATTGATTGGCAGTTAGAAACGAAATCTCTGTTTTAATTAGTGTGGCTTGACTTTGACTGGCTTAATGAAGATGCGTTCGTTCATAAATTATGCCGTAGCGAGTTTGTTTGGAAGCACTTGTTTAAATGTGCAGAAAAAAAGAAGCAGAGAGAGAGTAAAAAGAGAGAAAGGTCATTCAGGAGTGGAGGGCCAGCAATGATCAGTTTCACTGAACTGTGTAACCATGGTGACCTGCTGCCTACCGGGGCATGATTGTAGGATTTAGACACTCTGCTTGAGAGATGACAGCAAAATACAGACGACGTTCTCTCAACAGCTGGGGCTCAAGTACTGTTTTTCTTTCAGTCTGCAGGCAGTGCAGGTATACATTCAAAGATTCATATACTCAAACATTTAGACCATTTGTTCAATCATTCCTATTTTTGAACCTTTGTTCAATAATGAAACATCAGCTTGCTACAAATGTCACTCAAATATATTATATATTTTGTAAGGTTTTATTTCAGTGAAACAGTTAAGTTAGAAAGCAGGAATAATTTTTTAGGAATAATGACATTTCATCAATGATTTTTGATGTGTTTCTCACACAAAGCTATTATTTAGCTTTAGAAGACATGGAATGTAGTGTGTACACCTTTTGTATGAAAACTCATTTTGTGTTCCATGGAAAAGAAAAATCAAATGGGCTTTAAATATAAAATATAGACTGTATTATCATTTATTGTTTATATATACACACACATTTCACCCTTTATTCAAATATTTAAAAATGTAAGATTTTGCAAGCATAATGCATATTTGTGCTTGAGTCAATTGTTTTATTTATGATAATGCAATGAAACATGCTAAATTGTGCGGTCATATTTTTTGGCCAGGCTGTCACACACAGAAATTATGAACACGTGCAAAAACGAGAGAACCAACAATAACTGATTATGTTGTAATTAATGTATGCCTTTTCCCTTTTTTTATTTCTGTACATTTTTTTGAATAGTAAAATAAAACCTGTTGCTGTAGTTTACCTTTTTGCCAAATATTTTTGTCAGATAAATAACTTTTAGTGTTTTGTTCTTCCATCATATTTAAAATATTTTTTAATTTTTAAAAATATAAAATAATTTTTAATATATACACTGATCAGGCATAACATTATGACCACCTTCCTAATATTGTGTTGGTCCCCCTTTTGCTGTCAAAAGAGCCCTGACCCGTCGAGGCATGGACTCCACTAGACCCCTGAAGGTGTGCTGTGGTATCTGGCACCAAGATGTTAGCAGCAGATCCTTTAAGTCCTGTAAGTTGCGAGGTGGGGCCTCCATGGATCGGAATTGTTTGTTCAGCACATCCCACAGATGCTCGATTGGATTGAGATCTAGGGAATTTGGAGGCCAAGTCAACACCTCAAACTCACTGTCTTGCTCTTTAAACTATTCCTTAACCATTTTTGCTTTGTGGCAGGGAACATTATTCTGCTGAAAGAGGCCACAGCCACCAGGGAATACCGTTTCTATGAAAGGGTCTACAAAAATGCTTAGGTGGTACGTGTCAAAGTAACATCCACATGGATGGCAGGACCCAAGGTTTCCCAGCAGAACATTGCCCAAAGCATCACACTGCCTCCGCCGGCTTGCCTTCTTCCCATAGTGCATCCTGGTGCCATGTGCTCCCCAGGTAAGCGACGCACACGCACCCGGCCATCCATGTGATGTAAAAGAAAACGTGATTCATCAGACCAGGCCACCTTCTTCCATTGCTCTGTGGTCCAGTTCTGATGCTCACGTGCCCACTGTAGGCGCTTTTGGCAGTGGACACCCTGATTGGTCTGCGGCTATGCAGCCCCATACGCAACAAACTGCGATGCACTGTGTATTCTGACACCTTTCTATCAGAACCAGCATTAACTTCTTGAGCAATTTGAGCTACAGTAGCTCGTCTGTATGATCGGACCACACGGGCCAGCCTTCACTCCCCACGTGCATCAATGAGCCTTGGCCGCCCATGACCCTGTCGCCGGTTCATCACTGTTCCTTCCTTGGAGCACTTTTGATAGATACATGATAGATCATGATTTCTATGCATTAACATCAATAGAAATAGGATCTGACTGTGGCAAAAAAAGTACACAAGTTCAAAAGAACAGCATTTATTTGAAATATAAAGCTTTTGCAACATTATAAATGTTTATACTGTCACTTGATCAATTTAATGCATCCTTGCTGAATAAATGTATTCATTTCTTTGTTCTTTACACAAAAAAAAAAAAAAAAAAAATTACAAACCCAAAACTTTTGAACGGGAGTACAATGTTATAAAAGCTTTCTATTTCAGATAAATACTGTTCTTTTGAACTTTCTATTCATCAAAGAATCCTAAAAAAAAATGTTTTACACAACTGTTTTCAACATTGATAATAATCATAAATGTTTCTTGAGCAGCAAATCATCATATTAGAATGATTTCTGAAGGATCATGTGACTCTAAAGACTGGAGTAATGATGCTCAAAATTCAGCTTTGCATCACAGGAATAAATTACATTTTAAAATATATTCAAATAGAAAACAGTTATTTTAAATTTTAATAATATTTCACAATATTACAGCTTTTTTTGTATTTTTAATAACATAAATGCAGCCTTGGTGAGCAGAAGAGACTTCTTTCAAAAACAATCAAAATCGTACAGTTTCCAAACTTTTGACTGGTAGTGTGTGTGTGTATATATACACATTTTTTTTTACAAGGGATGCATTTTTAGGGCTGCTAAGAAATATTTATGATGGGTACATGTTCTCCATCCACCCTCCAACAACACCCAACAAGTAACTTTGCCACTCTAAGGGTAAGTAAATGATGATAGAATTAAATTTTTTTTGTGTACCTTATTGTGATGTCAAGTTGTGTACCTGTCCCTTTAAATTTGGACACACACACTCTCTCTCTCTCTCTCTCTCTCTCTCTCTCTTTACCTTGTTTCCTATTTCTTTCTTGCTCTCTCATCCAAATGTCAGACCTCTCCGCCTTACAGCTTTCCCAGAGCCCAGGTCAGATTGAATGGCGTAAGGCGAGATAAAGCACTACTAGTGTTTTTAACAATAGCCCACAACAAAGTGATAATAGAAAAGGAAAAATATCAATTCCGTGAAGCTACTGCAGGTCTTTGGGCAGTTTTTGGGGGATAAATTTCATCTCCTGCTCCCAGCCTGGTTTGCGGTTCTCTGAAACGGCTTTTATAACTTGCAGCATGTAATAAAAAGTCCTTTGACATCCTCATTTTCCCAGTTATAAACATTACGACTTCCTGTAATTAGCTTAGTCATTGCTTTACAATCTGAAGTAATCATCATTTGAATTTCTATTAAGGAGGTAGTCCATTTAGGGACGATTGCGAAATGCAATTAGGTATGTTGACAAACAGTAATGACGGTCAGCGGCTTATTACGAAATCATTAGCACACTGAAATCTCATTATATGTGTAATATCATTCCATAATGTGTTTGTTAGTTGATGAAGGAGCCCAGAATGCCTGCTGTGGAGTGTTAAAGCACATGCTCACATGATGATACAATGCAGCAGGACAGCTTTTGCAGCTCAGTCATTGGCCTAGCTAGCTTTACGTCGCATTACCGGAAATATTGAATGGCCCGTTTTAATGCATGAAGCCACTGACCCACTTCAGTGTATTTCATGGGTGCCTCAGTGTCTGGAAGTTTTCTGATTCCATTTCACTTCCATACATTGATCCCCTGCTTTGGGGTCGACGTGCTTTAGCCAGCAATCCCTAACTGTTAGTCTTCTAGATTGACGAGGTTGACTAGTTTATCTACTTCTTTCCCCCTATTTTTTGTTTTTCCTGTGATGTAAGGGTATGAATTAGTGATGAGAGGGTTTTAGCATGCTGATATGGTGTGCTTTAGTGTGCTGAAACTATCAAAGCGGTAAAACTCTATTAGAAGAGGTACACACACACACACATCATGTGTTATGGGGACTTTCTACAAGATTTTTATACTGTACAATCTGTATCTTCTATCACCCTAAACTAAACCTACCCATCACAGAAAACTTTCTGCATTTTTACATTTTCAAAAAACATCACTTAGTATGATTGATAAGCCGTTTTCCTCATGGGGATCAAGGACTAGGGCTGCACGATATTGGAAAACTTACTGCGATATTTTGTTTTTCTGCGATATAAAAAATAATTTCACCAGATGAATGAAATGAAAAGAATGAATCATTCTAGAATAATTGGGTTGATTTTGTAGGGGAGTGAATCTGCATAGAAAATAATAAACATTACAAGCATAGATAAATACAATAGAAGAAAGATACAGTTGAAATAAGCATGCTTTGTTTTTAGGTAAATCAGTATTCAGGTGCAGAAATTGAATAATCAAATGTAAAATAACAGTCTTCACTGTATAATTGAAATGTATTAATTTATCTTTGTTAAAGCTACAAAAGTAATTTTCTCCTTCTCTTTTGTTGTTTGATCACCATTGGCGACACAAACAGCTGCAGGTATATTAGGCTGCTGTCCCTTTAAGACGAACGCACAAACCTAATATAAGACACACATCCGTTTTCATCCTCAATTGTTCACACATAACCGACTGTGTTTACGAGGATACTTGCAGAGACCGGCATTTTGACTTCATTTTGCGTGCACATGTCCATTTAAGCTCAAAAGAAAGAGAAAGAGAACTGAATTCGGCGTTCACAAGCTGTCTGTGTGTGCGCACAGAAAACAGCGAGTCATCTTGCGTTTGATGCCTGACTCGACTTAAAAACACATGAAAATGTGACCCTGAACCACAAAACCAGTCATAAGGGTCAATTTTTTTAAATGGCCGAGATACAACTATTTGAAAATCTGGACTCTGAGGGTGCAAAAAAATCTAAATATTGAGAAAATCGCCTTTAAAGTTCTCCAAATGAAGTCCTTAGCAATGCATATTACTACTAATAATAAATTGTTGATATACACTCACCTAAAGGATTATTAGGAACACCATACTAATACTGTGTTTGACCCCCTTTCACCTTCAGAACTGCCTTAATTCTACGTGGCATTGATTCAACAAGGTGCTGAAAGCATTCTTTAGAAATGTTGGCCCATATTGATAGGATAGCATCTTGCAGTTGATGGAGATTTGTGGGATGCACATCCAGGGCACGAAGCTCCCGTTCCACCACATCCCAAAGATGCTCTATTGGGTTGAGATCTGGTGACTGTGGGGGCCATTTTAGTACAGTGAACTCATTGTCATGTTCAAGAAACCAATTTGAAATGATTCGAGCTTTGTGACATGGTGCATTATCCTGCTGGAAGTAGCCATCAGAGGATGGGTACATGGTGGTCATAAAGGGATGGACATGGTCAGAAACAATGCTCAGGTAGGCCGTGGCATTTAAACGATGCCCAATTGGCACTAAGGGGCCTAAAGTGTGCCAAGAAAACATCCCCCACACCATTACACCACCACCACCAGCCTGCACAGTGGTAACAAGGCATGATGGATCCATGTTCTCATTCTGTTTACGCCAAATTCTGACTCTACCATCTGAATGTCTCAACAGAAATCGAGACTCATCAGACCAGGCAACATTTTTCCAGTCTTCAACTGTCCAATTTTGGTGAGCTCGTGCAAATTGTAGCCTCTTTTTCCTATTTGTAGTGGAGATGAGTGGTACCCGGTGGGGTCTTCTGCTGTTGTAGCCCATCCGCCTCAAGGTTGTGCGTGTTGTGGCTTCACAAATGCTTTGCTGCATACCTCGGTTGTAACGAGTGGTTATTTCAGTCAAAGTTGCTCTTCTATCAGCTTGAATCAGTCGGCCCATTCTCCTCTGACCTCTAGCATCAACAAGGCATTTTCGCCCACAGGACTGCCGCATACTGGATGTTTTTCCCTTTTCACACCATTCTTTGTAAACTCTAGAAATGGTTGTGCGTGAAAATCCCAGTAACTGAGCAGATTGTGAAATACTCAGACCGGCCCGTCTGGCACCAACAACCATGCCACGCTCAAAATTGCTTAAATCACCTTTCTTTCCCATTCTGACATTCAGTTTGGAGTTCAGGAGATTGTCTTGACCAGGACCACACCCCTAAATGCATTGAAGCAACTGCCATGTGATTGGTTGATTAGATAATTGCATTAATGGGAAATTGAACAGGTGTTCCTAATAATCCTTTAGGTGAGTGTATTTACAGTAGGAAATTTACAAAATATCTTCATGAAACATGATCTTTACTTAATATCCTAATGATTTTTTGCATTAAAAGAAAAATTTATAATTTTGACCCATACAATGTATTGTTGGCTATTGCCACAAATATACCCGTGAGACGCATGACTGGATTTGTGGTCCAGGGTCACAAATGATAAACGTTCACTCTGTTATGGTTAAACTGTGCAATTAATCGGCGAATCACATGCGTTCTGAAGCGGGGTGCAGCTCAACTACAATCCCTATACTTGACATCGCACATCCTGCGATGGGACTATCATGGATGCGCACATCGCCATATTGATACTAAAACAATATATCATAAGATTTTGTCCCTATAACTTAGGGTTTACCTGAGTCACACACATACACTCTCTCTCTCTCTCACACACACACCTTACTTTACTTTATCAGGGGAACATTTATTAAATTACAGTAATTAATTGCACCCAACACTGTCCCTTATTCCAGTAGAGTGCAGAAAACATGGATACAGGTTTATGAAAATATGATTCCTGATGGATAAGGATTAGTCAAGGTCTAAAAAGAGTTTTCAATGATGACGTTAAAACTGAGACTGAAAATTCAATGTCTGGGAATTTTTTGAAAAAAGATCATGTTAAAAAGATGAGTCAGCTTAATTCACTTATGTGCGGATATTCAATAATACAACCTTAATAAAGTCAGACATCTCCTAAATAAAGGCTTATCTTAATGTTGGCCTGTCTGCTTCAGTGGCGTGATCTGTATAAACTACTTTACTTTCCGACTGTAACATGAGCGAGTCTTTCCCCTTGATCCTAATCTTCTAAATGTAGTTATAGGAGCATTTCTTTTTCCTCTCACTGACTGTACGCAGACAGCACAGACCAGTTTATTCATTCCTTCCGGTTTACACTGTCATTCTCCTTTACATTTTAATAATCTTCTGCTGTGTTCAGGAAGACAGTCTCATGACAGCAGCAGGATTATTACTCAGTGCTGGATGTAATTGCTATGGGCCCTGTGTTTGCTTTCTGTCTCTAAAGTAAACATTATAAATCATTGCCGTTCACCGTGGCTATCTACATTAACCCATCGCCGATGGAAAATCAAACTGACCGTTTTAATAGCTAAATATAAATGAAAACTACATGAGAATAAATGAAATGTTGCATCGCTGGATGCGTGACTATCCGAGCTGCTCTTTAGTCGACTGTCTGTGGGATTGTATTTACACATGTGTAACTGTATGTTCTTCTACAGAAAGCTAAAGTGTGCCTTTTTTGTAGAATAAACAGATTTCCTTTGAATAAAATCAATTTCCTGTGTGAATAAAAACTTGCTCTGTAAAACTTTTGGTGGTGAATGTAAACAGTACAGCAGGGTCAAACGTATAACTGAAGATGATTCAATAAGTGTTGTCTGTGAAAAATTGGAGAAATCCTTTTGGCTGTACTTTATGAAATGAGAAACACTATGACCTTCGCTTATAATTTTCAGTCTTTTAGTGGTGCTTTTGAGCATGCATACAGTATCTTATAAATCATACAAGAAAACCAAAAAGGTGACTGGAAGTGAGATGATCAGAAACCATCATTTGAAACATCTAAATTGCTCGAATTATTTATGGCTGAACTTTTTTTTCTTTTTGGTCACACTTTAGATTAGGGTACAATTCTCACTATTAACTACGACTTTTGCCTCAATAAACTCCTAATTACTGCACTGTAAAAAAATATATTCACAATTTATCACAACGTTTTGCTTTTGTCAAATGAACTTCGATAATTAATGTGGTTCAGATAACAAAATGTTGAGTTTCTATTTATTAAACCCATCTTTTTTTATTTCAATGAACTTTTTTAAGTTAAACCAACAATATTTATTTACAGTGTGCTTATTAATAGTTAGTGAGGTAGTTATGTTTAGGTATTGGGTAGGATTAAGGGATGTAGAATATGATCATGCAGAATAAGGCATTAATATGTGCTTTATAAGAACTAATAAACAGCCAATATCCTAGTAATATGCATGCTAATAAGCAACTAGTTCATAGTGAGAACTGGACCTTAAACTAAAGTGTTACTTTTTTTGTTTTTTTCCAAGGCTTTTGTAAATAATAATACTTGATTTATACATTATTATTTGCATCTAAATACATTTTGGCAGTATTTATCACAAGTTTTGATGATTCACAAGTTCAGATGTTTGAACACCTGGAACTGATGATCATATTCAAAATCATAAAGAAAATAGATTTTTCTTTTGTGGAACATAGAAGATATTTTGAAGTTTTTTTGCTATACAGTGAAAGTCAGTGGGGTCCAAAATAATGTTGTATGGACAAACTTTCTTTAAAATATCCTCTTTTGTATTCCAGAAAGTCAATTTTGGAACGACATGAGGTTGTGGAAGCTTACTTGCAACTTTTTTTTTCCTCACAATTGAGTTTATATCTTACAATTCTGACTAATTTTCTCGCAATTTCAAGTTTATATCTCACAATTCTGAGAAAAAAGTTATACACTCACAATTGCGAGAAATAAAGTCAGAATTGTGAGATTAAAAGTCGCAATTACCTTTATTTTTATTCCATGGCGTAAACAAGCTCCCTGTCATGTGGAAAATGCACAATTTTAGCAGCTTGGTTGGTTACCAATTGAAAGAATACAAGATTTGTATTCCGGAAATTAAAAATGATACAAAAAATTAATAATAATAGAGCACCAGTATATTTTAGCTCTTATTTCCTTTGGGTTAATGTAAGACATGGGCATTTTACCAGACAGAGTATTATGGATCTTAATCTATGTAGGTGTAAGACATTTTTGGCCCTATCATACACCCGGCGCAATGCGGCACCAGGTGTGTTTTTTGCTGTTTTTTTTGTTAGTTTCAGCCCGACGCAGTTATCATTTTCACGTCCAGCTCCACGTTGTTTAAATAGCAAATGCACTCGTGCCCATCTGTTCACCCATGGGCGTGCTGGTCTGAAAACGAGGTGTGTTCAGGAGCATTGTTGGTGTGTTGCTATTTTGAGGAACTGAAAACGACTGTGCCATTGACCAACAAAAACCTGGTCTAAAGTCAGTAGCGCAGTATTTTTTGTGTTGTTTAAAGGGCGCGTTAGTAATATGCACCTATAGGCGGTGCATACACTCTGCTTATTACACACACAGGGACGCGCAGCAGCACACACACATGCCAAATATTAAAAATAAAAGGATTACAATGTAAAAGATTATTATTGTGTACATAAAGATAAAAATGCCTACATGTCATAATAGATAGTCATTGCATGTATCAGAATTACCTATTTGCAGTAATGATGAATGAAATTGGCTACTTATTTGACCAATCGTGGCAATACACACATGTGTTTAAACTGACTCGTCAGGTTGAGGGTGTCTATATTCCGCCAAGTAAATAGTGAATCTGCCATGGTGCCAGCACAACTGGCTTTTAAAGGGAATGAGAGATCAGAGTCTGATTGGTTTATTGCATGTTACGCCCAAAACACACCCGTGACTCATTAAGAGACTAGGGACAACTCTTTTGGACCATGTGCCTGGCGCACCAACCATTTTTTTTTTTTTTTAGCAAAAGTGGATTCGGACACGCCTTAAGTGCAGCTGTGCCATAGGCTTCAGACCATACGCTCAGATCGTTAAAACAGGGTACTTTATGGTCAAAGGTCATTTAAACATTCAGGTGCAAAGGAGTGGAATAAGTTGCCTTTTGATATCAAGGTACTAACAGACTGTGATGGTTTCAGTATAAGAGTGAAGAGACTGTTTTTAGATAGGTTGTCTTAAAATGTACATGGATTTTTCTATGTAATTAGGGTGGACATGCAAGCCAAATGAACCGTCGTCACTAATATGAGGTTTTTTTAAATCAAGGACCAGTGTTGGACTCGAGATCATATTTTAATGGTCTTGGTCTTGTCATGTGACTTGGTATTGACTCGTACTTGAACATATTAGGAATTGGACTTATTCCCGACTCCACTCGAGTCCCATTCAAAATATTTCATGATTATTACTGTATGTTAATATTTCTTTAAATTGATGTTTGATTGACACATCCAATGATTGGTGATTTTTTTTTTTGTGCGCAACTGTGCTGACTGCTGCCAGGTTCTCTCCCACATGCGTGACCCGCCTGCTCTCGCTTCTATTTTACACTGTGTCCACCTGCCATCCACCTGTAGTGATCACGCTTTCCAGAAAGTCACATTGCTACATTATTTGTCTCAACTGTGTTATTTTAATATATTTACTGTTTACAAAGTAGGACAAAGGTGTCACACCAAATCTTGTTTAATTAAATAATAAAATGAATACAGATACAATGACTGATGACAGTCTCAGCACTTAGCATCTCCCCCCAAAAATGTCTAGCAGAATGTCGCCTGCCCTCTCTCCCTCCGGCACATTCACACTTTTGCATTAAAAAGGCAGCAATTTTTCAGCAGTCACTCTTGTGCGCGCCCTCTGTAACTAAAAAGTTCATCGAATTGAGTTCGAATGATGTTTGTGGATTTTCTCTGGTCTCGACTACAACACTGTTGTGTTATCCTTGACAGGAAAGTTGTAACGCTCAGAAAAACTTTACTGAGCAGAAAACAGCTGTATCATATGGTTCACATTTAAAGGCCAGTTTATATCTAAAATATCCAGTTTCACAAACAGGGCTTAGATGAAGCCAGGATTAGGCCTTAGTTCAAATTAGGATATTTAAGTAGCTTTAATGAACGTGCCTTAGAAAAAAAAACAAGAAAAAAAACATTAATTAATGATGTGAGACAAAACAATGGCACTGACATGTAAGATATCTCAGCGCAAGTTGCTTTCAGTTAAAACAGCTCAAACATACATTTTAGTCTGGGACTAGTTTAAGCTTCGTCTGTGAAACCGGGGGTTAGTCTCTTCTCACATGGACAGATTATTATATAAATGGTACTATTATCAGGCTTTGGCTCATGTTGAGAGTAATCTGGGGGGAACCATTCTCTCAATGATTGCTCAAACTTTTTAAGCATTGCAAGTCATATAAGGAGATATGCATAATTACCAACCTCTCCCACAATCCCAAAGGCCATGTTATTAAAAACAAAATAACAACCTAAGTCCACTCCTCAACCTTTTCACTAAATGAAGGACTGAGGCTATATTAATGAGATGGCATAATGTGCAGTCTGTGCTGTGAGTGGCATTTGCACTAACTGGCTGTCTGAACCTGAGGGTGAAACTTGATTTCATTCCCTCAGAGGAGTAACTGAATCGTTTCTTTGCTTGATAATAGAATTAGAGATACAGGTGGGTTTTGTGTAATGATCGACACAACAACAGAGGGTCAGTCCAGGTCAGCAAAGCGTAACATATTTGTCTTATTGACATTGACTAACCTTTTTCTGCCTTCAGATTGAGATAATGTTAAATAAGTGCTGTTTGGTTTATAGAGCGATCATAGCAGAATAAGTGCTCCTGCTTTAGGATTCCTAGGTTTTCTCATGCTGCTTGAGAAAATACATTTCTCATGTTGGCATTATGACACTACTATGATACTTTCAGCCGCTGTCCTAGGTTTGATACTGAGTTACGAATGAATGAAAGTGACACAGAATGGTTGTGGCCCTTTAATAGGGGTTAATTAAAGGTACTATCGCCAAAAACACTAAATAGCAACAAACAGCACCACAAGACTCTCTTCAGTTCATAAACCTTCCTTCAGTTCATTGCATGTCATGACAGAGGGTTGTCTTGGGCTTAATTCATTTTTAAGATGCTGCGCATTTATGCTGCTAATGAGAAACACTGAAATGATCAAATATATTTTGAGACGTTCATGATTGTGTTTAAATCAATAATTATAATATTTTGATTAAAAACCTCCTGGATGCATACACACAAAAAAAGCTAATAAAACACAAAATTAAATTACAGTAAAGTTTGTGAACCCCTTGCAGAATCTGTGAAAGAGGGATCATACAAAATGCATGTTATTTTTAATTTAGTACTGTCCTGAATAAGATATTTTACATAAAAAATGTTTACATATAGTCCACAAGACAAAAAAATAAATAATGTGTGTGTGTGTAAACAGTATACAATATTAATGTATAAAAATATTATTAAACATATCAAAAGTATTCACATACCATGACAGATGTAGTAGATGTCCCTATATCTCCATTATATCACTGTAGCCCCTCAGGCCTTTTACCCAGAGTCATTTTATAATGCATTGGTTTTATAATATGAATTTATGTATGTCAATAATTACTTAAACCCCATGTGTGTTGATACAGGTAACAGAATCATTACTGAGGGTGAATATGTGGAAATGACTGGAATCACCAAAGACATGTCCGGCTCGTACGACTGCATCACCTCAAACGACATCTCGCCTCCAGACGTGAGGACTGTTCAGGTTACTGTAAACTGTGAGTATCTCATTCAGTCTAAGCAAATTCCTGTTAACGCCATCCATTTCTCACATGCTGTTTATGAATCCCTCAATTACACATGATTCATTTCACAGACCCACCTGTCATTTCACGAGCTCGGAGCACAGGAACGGCTGTCGGCCAGAAAGGAGTTTTGTGGTGCGAGGCGTCTGCGGTTCCTCTGGCGGATTTTCAGTGGTTTAAGGGGGAGCGCAGGTAAGACTAGCAATACATTATTTTATTGTATTTTATTTAGACATTGGAAGTCAAATAGGAAATGTTTAGGCAGAGAGAAAATGCTCCTGCTCCTGGAGGGACACTATCCTGCAGAGTTTTGCTCCAACCCCAATTAAACAAACCTGAAACAGCTAATCAAGGTCTTACTAGGCATTGTCAAAAATATCGATATTTCGATATGTATCAATACTGAAATATCTGAAACGGTTCCAATACTCCTTTTCTGCAGTATGGATACACCGATACCAGCTGTGCATTCTCACTCTCTTCTCTCCGGCGGTGAACTGACACACACCCGCCTCATCCTCCCACTCATTCACTCAGTTGAATAGTGCTTGTATTGTGCATAATTTTACTCATTCTCGCAGGTTTCGTGCTCACACCAAAAGCGTGTGCACCACATATAAGTGCCACTCTCATAAAGCCACCTCTCAAACCAAATTGACTTATTTTTCATGGCTTATTGCACTTAAAAGGTCAAATACATACAAAATTATGTCAAAATGCCCATCTTGACGAGTATTCAGGTCAGTGGCGCCCCCAGAAACTTTTAATAGGGGTGGCACAAAAAAAAATTATTCAATTGTTTACTTTTGTTTCTGGTTAATGTAACAATATGACTTTAAAGCTGTAGTCCATAACTTTTTTTGGTTAAAATTTATGCAAAATCTATCTACAGTGGGGAGAACAAGTATTTGATACACTGCCGATTTTGCAGGTTTGCCCACTTACAAAGCATGTAGAAGTCTGTAATTTTTATCATAGGTACACTTCAACTGTGAGAGACGGAATCTAAAACAAAAATCCAGAAAATCACATTGTATTGATTTTTAAGTAATTAATTTGCATTTTATTGCATGACATAAGTATTTGATACATCAGAAAAGCAGAACTTAATATTTGGTACAGAAACCTTTGTTTGCAATTACAGAGATCATACGTTTCCTGTAGTTCTTGACCAGGTTTGCACACACTGCAGCAGGGATTTTGGCCCACTCCTCCATACAGACCTTCTCCAGATCCTTCAGGTTTCGGGGCTGTCGCTGGGCAATACAGACTTTCAGCTCCCTCCAAAGATTTTCTATTGGGTTCAGGTCTGGAGACTGGCTAGGCCACTCCAGGACCTTGAGATGCTTCTTACGGAGCCGCTCTGGCTGTGTGTTTTGGGTCGTTGTCATGCTGGAAGACCCAGCCACGACCCATCTTCAATGCTCTTACTGAGGGAAGGAGGTTGTTGGCCAAGATCTCGCGATACATGGCCCCATCCATCCTCCCCTCAATACGGTGCAGTCGTCCTGTCCCCTTTGCAGAAAAGCATCCCCAAAGAATGATGTTTCCACCTCCATGCTTCACGGTTGGGATGGTGTTCTTGGGGTTGTACTCATCCTTCTTCTTCCAAACACGGCGAGTGGAGTTTAGACCACATGACCTTCTCCCATTCCTCCTCTGGATCATCCAGATGGTCATTGGCAAACTTCAGACGGGCCTGGACATGCGCTGGCTTGAGCAGGGGGACCTTGCGTGCGCTGCAGGATTTTAATCCATGACGACGTAGTGTGTTACTACTGGTTTTCTTTGAGACTGTGGTCCCAGCTCTCTTCAGGTCATTGACCAGGTCCTGCCGTGTAGTTCTGGGCTGATCCCTCACCTTCCTCATGATCATTGATGCCCCACGAGGTGAGATCTTGCATGGTGCCTCAGACCAAGGGAGATTTTCTATTTTCTAATAATTGCGCCAACAGTTGTTGCCTTCTCGCCAAGCTGCTTGCCTATTGTCCTGTAGCCCATCCCAGCCTTGTGCAGGTCTACAATTTTATCCCTGATGTCCTTACACAGCTCTCTGGTCTTGGCCATTGTGGAGAGGTTGGAGTCTGTTTGATTGAGTGTGTGGACAGGTGTCATTTATACAGGTAACGAGTTCAAACAGGTGCAGTTAATACAGGTAATGAGTGGAGAACAGGAGGGCTTCTTAAAGAAAAACTAACAGGTCTGTGAGAGCCGGAATTCTTACTGGTTGGTAGGTGATCAAATACTTATGTCATGCAATAAAATGCAAATTAATTACAGACTTCTACGTGCTTTGTAAGTGGGCAAACATGCAAAACTACTTGATAAAAAAATACTTGTTCTCCCCACTGTATCTAACAAACATAGGGCCTACACCTCAAAACATTAGATTCTTTCGTGTAAAGAAGATAACTCCACAAATAACTGCAGTTTCAGGGTTCAAACAGAGATGGTGACAAAGAGGTCAAACTTACCGACTGCAGCTTTATTTAAAGTAGAGCTGCACGATTCTGGACAAATTGAGAATTTTTGGGGGGTTTAAAATTGAGAACGCAGTTCTCCCACGATTCTGAAGGAAAAACATCAGACAACTAAACACAATAACAATTTACTAGAGGTTCTGACAAAATGTTCATGGCTTCAGGCTATTTAAAAAATATATTAATTTGAATTAAAAACTTTTTTTTAATGGAGTCATGTCTCAATCTTTTAAATAAATCATTCACAAACGCTGTTTCATCCAATAAAAGTCTTGATGAATAATTCAACAACAAACACTTTTTTAAATAGTCTCGTCGCACCTCCTGGCGCAATAAGCAATGACTTGTATTAATACATACAAGTGTCAAAACACTTTCAAAAAGGTGATTTGCTCTTTGAGCTCAACGTTCATACCCAAACTTTAAATGTTTGTAACACATAAATACCGAAATGTGTGGTTGAAAAGACCATGAAGCTGCTCATCTGTTCATTTACATGGCCGCTGCTCTCTCGCCGGATCAGCGGCAGGGCTAACGCAGATTTGAATGTTGCAGTTTGTGATGATCGTACTTTAAAAGGGTAACCAAAATCCCTAAAGTCTTTGGTTTAAAGCCTGTTTCATGTCACAAGAGTCAGCGGAGTGTGAGCGCGTGTTTTCGCTGCCCATATCAATGAATGAAAGCATTCACATCGGAAGCCTGACGACAGACTCTCTCATTCATTAACATTGGCAGCGAAAAAATAAATTTAAATTCATTAAAGGTGTTATTTCACTAATTTGACTGCTCTTATGAGAATATTCAACAAAACAGACATTTTGGCATAATTCTGTGTGTTATTGTTCGTTCAAGCATGAAAGAGAACTCGATACTGGTGCGTCACATGACAATATTCACAGACAGCGCGTTCTCTTTGGTCTTGTTGCGCTTGAATGGTTTAAAAGCTACTCTGGTGGCGCCAAACAATCTACAATCTTTTTTTGGTGGCTGCAGCGGGTGCTTCATTTTTTTTTTCACTTAATGAACTATTTGGAATTTACATTATGCATTCAAATTAACATTACCCAATGCAAAATCATACCAGGGGTGGCGCCCCTGATTCAGGTACATGCAGTCAGTTTTGGAACGAAAAGAGTTGAGAGAATGCATGCTGTGTAACAGTATATTGGATCCGTGCATAAGCTCTTAAAGTGACAGCAACCTAATAAACCTTTCATGTTAATCAAAGAACAAAAGACAAAGATAAAATTAGTGCTGGGAATCGACTCCATGGAGGGGAATCGACTCCTCTTTAAGAGCCCTTTTCAGTTCAACAGAGTTGAGCATTCATTTGTCTCTCGCTTACTAATAATGATCGGAAGTCCATTTAATGTCTGCAAAAGGTTCTTTTGGACAGTTCGTTTCAATGAACCAGTTAAAAATAAAACAATTCAGCGGTTCTTTTGCGTCATTGCGTAATGACTAGAACGTAATTCTAACAACTTAGTTTTACGGTATGCCACGCTGAGACATTCAAATAAAGCCATATTTGAATGCATATTGCTGATTATTAGCCTACATTCCATTCACTTAATGGTGTTTATTGTCATTGTTTCCTTCTGTGAGAGTGATCCTGCATCTTGGACAAGTTTACTACATTTTGCACCCAAAAACTCCATGATTTAGCTTAAATCGTGAAACTGTCATGTAGTTCTAACCATGCAATAGATGCACATCCTTGAATAATGTGCTTTTTTATTTGATTATTTATTAAATCACATTTACTGATGGGCTATGGGCCATTTCAGGAACATCCATAATTACAATTTAAAATCAATCAGTTATTGAAATGTATCTTCATTTTACAAATAAAGCTTAAGAGAAGGATACTTTCTATATCCTTATATCCTGTGGTCATTCCGGGACTAGGTTCCTCCAATCTTTCGTTTAAAAAAAAAAAAAACAAGATTCGAAAACAACAGTGAGGAATCGATTCTTGGAATCGACTCCAGAACCAGGAATCGGAATCGAACAGCCCTAGATAAAATTACTCGCTGCTCCTGACTGAATAACTTTAAAATACAGATTAATGCTTACCATTAATTTTTACAATGAAAACTATCCAGTGTTATTTTACATTTGATTACTTTCATTTCTGTAGTATTTCTTACCTGAATAACTTCACCTGGAAAACTTATTCTCTTTATTCTGTTGTTTTTATTTGTGCTATCATTTGCAATTTGTTTATTTGTTCTTATTTTATTACTGACTGTTTACTTGTATTTTTTGTAAATGAAGTTCAACGATAAAACCTCCCTGTGCTTTGTGTAAGCTATTGCAACCAAATTACCCAAATTATCAAAAATTATGAGATAATAACAAACCATCTGTATGGCGGTATATATGTGACCCGTGCTGGCAAAATGAGTCGGAATGCGCACAGGTTAATTATGAGCGACAGACAAAACAAGTGAAAAATTGAGGTTTTCACAAAAATGAGTTCATTGAGCGATCCCAATGCTTTAAATAGCAATTAAACATCTAAAATTATCTGTATGTTTTCTGAGAGGTATACCTTCCTAAATCATGAAAAATGCTGCTTTTCTGCTCACTTCTCAAAGTTTGGTATCGTTGTAAAGCTCAGCATTCCAACTTTGTGAATATTCATAGCGAATTCTCGATGGCTTGAGTCTGAGCCAATGAAGATTATCAGACCCATGCTAATGTAAAGAAAATGATGTTACTCGCACTGACTGACAGAGCCGAAGCGTGCACACAATCCCGATATACACATTTACACAGAATTACAGTATTTCAAAATATCTGTCTTGGCGAGTATTCACGCAAACATTATCTGTTATGTCTTAAATGAACGTTTGGTTAACTGTTGGGGAAAAACATTTGACGTGTAGCATTATATTAGATCTGTGCGGTACAGTAGGTCTTAATATATAGACTGTCTGGTTCATTAATGTTAATCAAACTATTGGGGTATCATGGAAAAAAAGTTGAATATATGTTTTTCCTATAGATATTAGGTTTTGACTTGGTGTGTGCCAAATTTGGTGTTATAACCAGGGATTTTGTTTTGGAGCCTTCAGAAAACTTTAACTATATTTTTCTCAAAATTGACTTTGCTGACTCCATCGACTTCAAACAAATCATACATCAGTTTTTTTTTTTTTAAATAAAAATGCTCATTTTGCCAGCACAGGTTTTTCCAGTGGTATCGAAAATGGTGTCAAATATCAATATTTTTCAAGGTATCGTAGCGTAGTTCCAGCAATTCCAGTATCATGACAACACTAGGCATACTAGAAACTTCCAAGCAGGTGCGTTGAGGCAAGATGGAGCTAAACTCTGCAGGACGGTGGACCGCCAGGGCCAAGTTTGGACACCCTTGCACTAAGCCACGGCTCAGACAGAGCTTGTTAATTACAAATATAAGAATATCTGTTAGACATTTACGTCACATGCAGCTGTGTGTGAGAGAGTGGTATGCTAATTTGTTCCGTCACCCGTCCGCTTATGTAGATTTAATAACGGCTCATCTTAACACGCTTCTAACTTGACCTCACATTTCCCAGACTCCTCAACGGCTTCAACGGGGTCAAGATCGAAAACAAGGGTAAACAGTCCATGCTAACATTCTTCAATGTCTCCGAAGAGGATTACGGGAACTACACCTGTGTGGCCATGAACACGCTGGGAATAACAAACGCCAGCATTATTTTGTATGGTAAGAGGCTCCTTCTAATAACTAAATGCATGTTAATTTTATGCATAAAACCCATGTCAAGTATGACTTGGCACAATCAGCGAGCGTCTCAATGTGTCAAATGTTTGCCTAATGCAATTACATCAGCTCTAGTCTTGTCACCCTGAGGCATCCGCTAACTCTGACGATGTTTGCTGCGAATACACCTCTCAAATTCTTTGAACAGCGTAATGCATGGTGATACACACTGTTAACTGAGGCTGTTAACATGTAGCGTTTCTCTCCCCGCAGGCCCTGGAGCGATACACGACGTGAACAACGCAGCCTTATCGCCAACCAGCTCATTCTTGCTTCTAACTCTCGCTTTAACTCTCTCGGTCCTCAGCAAGTTTTGATGCTAAAGCAGCGCGTCCGCTTCTCCGTCCAAACACAGACTCACAGTCCCACACACAGAAAAGGAGAGTACTTTATCGGTTCTTATCATCATTTAAATTGTTTTGCCTTATGCTTTATTTCTGAAGGGAAGTGTCAGTGTGGGTTTATGGGTCTGTAATAAGATGCTTTGGATTTAACCGTGTTTTGAAACAGTGAACTGGACTGTGAATGGAGTCAGTTTGTTAGCTGGTTAGAAATAATAATAGATCCACTGTATGTGTCTCTCCAACCTTTTGTATGTGAAAAGAGAAGCAAAAATTCATGTAATCGTGAATAACTGAATGGTTTTTTTGCTCGGTATTGAACAGTGTGAATTGAGGTTACTGGTGTGTCCTGTTTTCCTGTAAAATAACATCTTTCTTTTTTTAAATAATCGATAAAAATGACAAACAGCAAAAAAGATTTAAAAATGCTTCAGTGAGCCCAGAAAATATTTGGACACTTAAGCCGTGCTTAAAAATGTATGAATGTCATTAAACCAAGTGGCATTGACAAGAAAATTATCCCTTTCTTGCATTTCCATTGTTTTCATCTTGAATTTTTTTTTCTAATTAATCCCCTTTAAAGGGGAAAAAAATAACTAAAATAGTTCCTTTCAGTTTAAAAAACTATTTTTTAAAATGTAATGTGATGGCAGAATTTCCAGCAGCCATTACTTCAGTGATAATAATAATTCATTTATTTGATCCAATGTTCTGTTATCTAAAGTTGGGCTCAAATGTCCAAATACTTTTTGGGGACGCTGTATGTGATTATTTGATTTACTGTACATGTACAGTTGTATGCAAATACTGTTCACACGCGCACACGAGATCTATGCTTTCAATATAATATAGCACACAGTTCCTAAAAACATCTATCAGTGCTCATCATCTGCCATTAATGGTGTTCAAATGACAACGGAATCACAAAGATAACCTGCACGTGTACTTGTACTGAGCTGACATAATTACAAGCAGTAGGATAGACTCCTTACGCTGCTCTTAGATATGTTTTTAGCGTAGACGCAGACACTATGCCCTAATGTAAGCTACATAAAATCTTTTCCTCATATAAAGACCCTTTAGGTTGATCATAAACGTACCAAATGGGACTGATCTGAACAGGTTTGAATAGTCCTCTATAAAGTCCAAAGGGTGATTTAGTTAGTCTTGATATCCACAGGTCACATTTCATTCAACCATATAATATCAGTCATTGTATATTTTGTTGTAAATCCCTTTCCAGATACATTTGCATCAATTGAATTTGCTTTGGACGACTCTACTGGAGTGTTTAAACTTCTTTCTCAGGTTTTTTGTGCCGAGTTTCTTTTACGTGTGTATGATTTTTGTATTCTTGAGTCTTGAAGTAAATTTGACAGAAGCCAAAACTGTTGTCGCAAATGATATAATAAAAAAGATATTTAATAACTTCTGAGGACAAAAAAAAAAAAATCCCAGTAAGAGACGCATTTCGTTGCATATATCTGTGGATGATAACCATCGATTTATCCGTGATCTTTAGCACTAATTTCCACACTAATATAATGCCATATAAATGTCAAATTGTGCATGTCTGAGCAGGTAAAAGAAAATGGTAATCTCGGTTTCCATCTATTTCATATTCCATATCGTTCATAAGCCTACGGATTTAGCAGCCGCACTTTCGTACTCATTACTCTACAAAAGCTGACCTGTCAACACACTCATGATTTTGGATACCTACCAGAAACGTCCACTTATTAGTAGCTGGCAGTGTACGAGAGCTTAAAAAAGAACCTGTAAGGAAATGCAGACAGTCACATGCGCTCAACCCACACCACTAAAATGAGACCTTGTCCGTGAGCTGTCTGCATTCAGCTTCAGTGAACACTGTCAACAGCGCTAGACAAACACACTGTAGAGGAATGCTTCGAGTCCAAGGTCTGCCACATCATTGAGAAAAGAAATATATGCCCATAGATTGTAGGAAGACCTTTCAGTTGATTTCAAAGTGAGACTCCAATTTGAAGGATGCTGCTCTGTGACCGACTGAATGGTTTTTGTGACTGGCGTTAGCATGGCGGACTCTTGCAAAAGGTTCACGTGCAATATATCGCTCTCATGGATAGCAGGTCATGTCATGCGAACGCTGAGTTGAAACATTAATTGGACCTCATTGTGATCATGACATTCATGAGCTGTTTACGTTAAGTACGACACTGTTCTTAACCATGCAGTGTGTTAAAAATGCTGTATGTGAACAAAAAAAATATATATGCAAATGAATATTTATCCTGGATTTATTTGATTGTTAAATATAAGGACGGTGTAATTGTGGAGATCAACACTTTTCCTTGTTAGCGTTGTGCCTTGCGTGCATTAAAATAAAACTAAAAATCATGTGGTAGTGCAATCGAATAGATTCAGTATTGACCCTGGAAACATGCATTTTTGTAAACAGCCGGCTCGGATTTACTCATTTAATTATTTCAATGCTACGAAAAACATCAAATTATCTTTTGATAAGTATCATTAAACATCGGCATCTCCAATGTGTTTCGAGTGAAATTGCCCAATGATTTCTGGTGAGTTTTGTAACAGGTTAAAGTACATGAATAGGTTTTACTGTAGTATGATTTTGGTATGTTGGTTAACTTTTTAAAACGCTAATATTGTGACGGTGAAGACTGCAACAACCTTCACAGTGATCGGCAGTAGTGTACATACAGTACAGATTCTGAAATGGCATTGCTAACCCGTTTAAGTTACAAACAGAATGTAATTGTTTTTCTTTGTTGCTTTTTTATTGATATATTGTCATCTAAAGGGAACAAAATAGCAAACATTCAATAATAGCACTCTGGATTTTTGCTGACTTGATCGTGGTTATTTTAAAACTGCTGCGAGTATACATGGTACATCTAATCATAGCAACAGTGTTTCACCCCAAATCTCTTGGCAAAAAGTATTTTGCCCTCCCTTGCAAAACTGTATTGTATGTTTGTATTTATTTTTCTGACTGTCTCTATCTAGTCACGATTGTAAAGTGTATGATACCTTAACATTTGCAACACGCAGCTCTCTCAATGTGCATGTACAGCTGTAGTTGTATTTTTCTTTTTTTACTATTGGAAAATGAGTACAAGACTGTTGTATGTGTTCTGTGTAATAAAGTTAAGAATATTTTCTTCTAGTTTGGAGTTGTTAGTTATCTAACGTACAGTCATAGAATCTTTTAAATAGGGATGCATGATATATCTGCACCATATAGGTTATTGATATTTAATTGTATTTATTAGGTTACACTTTATTTTAAAGTGTCATTGTAATTATAGATTTTAGTGCTGAGTAATGATAACTAACATGGTTTATGGCTAGTTGCATGTAATTATGCATAATTTACTGTTATTACTACAGTGGGTAAATGTAACGCAATAAGGACACTAAAATAAAGTGTTATCTTAGATTACCTTTGTCATCTAAAGCTCACTAATATTTAAAACACTTAATGTAGCAAATGAAATCCATTTTTCATATTGTACATTATAATACTGTGATGCCTAAATTCACTTGTAAATGAAGAGTTTCAAAGTTTAGTTTTTTCTTAGCCTTTTAATCCATTTATAAAATAGTATAGAATTTTATCATTGGCATTTTTATTACTTTATCAGCAATAACGTGAAAATAATTATTGATTTAGATCAACCTTTTTAAGTCAAAATTTAAATATCACTGCATCCCTACTTTTAATAGAGAGGTTTCAGGTTCCGGAAGCAAAAACTTAATTTTAAATGAACCTTTAAAGAGCTATGAGGTTGTTAATCGATAGTATTTGCTTCTGTTAAAGCTGTTAGCCCTTATTTTTAAACATTTTTAAAATAAGTGTGTTTAACAGCAGAAAACTACATTACCCATGATGCTGCACAGAAAATTCCACCATAGAATCGAAACGCAGCAAAAGATCTTGTTTGTTAGCTCCGATGTAAAGTCGTTCTTTTTAAGCTCTCAAAATACTTAAATATTTGAATATATATATATGTATATATATTTGTATATTAATATATTGTTTTAATATCAACACTTGTACATTTTTCTATTTCGCCATTGTTTTTAATTTGATTATGCTGTTCGCAATGCTTTATGGGATTGTTTCTTTCTATCACTAAAGCCGTTAAGTACACACTACACAGTCTTTAGTTTTGTCTGATTTTCAAATATTTTTTGCTTCAAATCAAAGTTTGTAATGTTATGATTCACCTCGTAGCTGGTTGGCTTGGTTCGTGACTTAGGGGTGCACATGCATGGTAAAAATAAACGATGCACAGCAGAAAAGGCGGACGGAAGCGCTTTTGAGTACCAACATTTTTGGCACTTACTTACTGGAGTATGGTTTTCTCCATCTCAGGTAAGATAGCAATCATGATGATAAGTGTGATCATTAATTATTAGTTGTTAAATGTCTTTCTAGTATAGGGCCCTATGATTTCCGCAATGTGGAAAATGTGGACATAATCACGGAATCCAGTCATAAAAACAGAATTTACTGTATAATGCAGAATTTGTCAAATTTTTGATGAATAAATAAAAAGCATGTCAGTACACTTAAATCAAATCACGATATAGACTAGTGTCTGTGAATATTGAACCTGCATGTTCTGCATGTCTCTGTGTGAATGAATGGCGCAGATGCGCGGTTTTGTTTACCACACACACTGAAGCGCGCATGCCGCTTGCAGTGTTTCCATCTCTGCCTCCTCACTATATGAGGACATGAACGCATGAACTTCATCTCCAGAGCCGCTCTGAGAGTCACTTCATGAGCATTTTACTGTTTCATTTGAGAAAAATTACCGTCATATCATAAACACACAGAAACTCAAAGCTCTTCACGACAACCCGTCAAAATAAAAGTTTGGTTTAACTTGACAGAAATATATTACATTCACTTGTCTAAGATGACAACAGAGACTTCTGACCCAAAGCCAGCTGTTGGATGCAAACAGCAAATCGCAGGCTTAACCAGGGAGAACGAAGCAGGACTACATCCTCATCATCTACCATGTTCAAGAGAAAAGAAGACAGTGAGGAGAGCAGTCAGGAGGAAAGTGATGACGACAGCTTGTAGGATGAAAGTGTGCCACGTGAGAACCAGACCAAAAAAGCTTATGCACCCCTGCTTATAACACTTTAAAGACTTTTTCAAAATCCCTACGAGAGAAATGAATGGACAAAATACTTCCGGAACCAACGCCGCTAAAAAAGTTAGCGGGCATGCACTGTTGAACTCTATTAAGCAATAAAGGTCGAAGAGATCAACAATTTATTGTGAATATATTCATGACTTACCAATATAACACAACCTTGAGTGCCTTGCTTTTATAACATGTTTTTATATAATAAGAACGTTATTTTGAACAGTGATTAACATCTGCACAGAGTGGTTGACAATCCAGCAGCAGCAAAATGATTATTGTAGTCTAATCAGAATGTAAAAGGCCATTTATTAACCACTGTACCCTAACTCTGTAGTTCAGTATTCCACTGAGCACTTTTAACAAGTTTACCAGTGTTGACATGCTACATGTTTTAAAAGACCGTTTACCCCGCACATCTCTCCTCACACTGGCCCTGCTCTATTGACGATACGCTCACGGTTTGGCTGCGGTCCTAAAGATAATGCAGCCAAGAAATGTCATGTCAAGTTAATGTGGTCTGTAGAAATGCTTATTTATTCACATATTTGTCTTTCCAAATAAGCAGCTCTCATGGCAAGTTCCAGAGGGGCGCTCCTGGGCACTAAGATAAAGACGTCCACCAGGAGTACAGAAGGGAGAAACAGAGCAGGCTTTTGTTTGCTTCAAGGGAGGTGATTGTACCTTCACCTCCAAGCATAAAAGGTGATCATTCCCTGGCTTCCATCTTTTGTTTTCATGTTGAACATTAATAGCTTGTAGACAAAGGATTGGCAAGAAATCGGCAAGTTACGTAACAGTTTTCTCACTTCCTCTTCCCCCGTTTTAAAACTCGATGAATATTCAATTTCAACATCTGCCGTTTGTTAGTTGAAAGCCAAATTCTACTTGTGACATCTTCCCACCATTTTTCGTGAAATGCAAGTTATACCCATATTTATATTCTCATGGTAGGATTATGGTCATTTCTGTGTAGGCACATACATTAAAGCACTGGCTACATAAAAGTTGTTAGACAGTTTCAATGTTAAGGTCCAGAAAAACAACAGCAAAACAATAGAGAATGTCTTTACACTATATGGGGTAAGTTGTCACAATGGGAACCTGCCATTAAATAACCCCGGTAACACTTTACAATAAGGTTTCATTAGTTAACATGAACTAATAATGAACTGTACTTCTACAGCATTTATTAACCCTAGTTAATGCTAATTTCAGCATTTACTAATACATCGCCAGCAGCCATATCACCCTGTAGTCCAAGACTGGTTTCCCACTGAAGCTAAGCAGGGCTGAGCCTGGTTAGTACCTGGATGGGAGACCTCCTGGGAAAACTAGGTAGCTGCTGGAAGAGGTGTTAGTGAGGCCAGCAGGGGGTGCTCACCTTGTGGTCTGTGTGGGTCCTAACGCCCCAGTATAGCGATGGGGACACTATACTGTCAAAAAAAAAAAGCACCGTCCTTCAGATGAGACGTTAAACCGAGGTCCTGACTCTCTGTGGTCATTAAAAATCCCAGGATGTCCTTCGAAAAAGAGTAGGGGTGTAACCCCGGCATCCTGGCCAAATTTGCCCATTGGCAAATTTTATACCATACCATATGTATATTTATACCATGGTCTGTTTGAATACTAGATTCTGATTGGCTGGAAGGTGTGCAATAAAACCGTTTAATGCACAGGTAGTTCCAAGTCGGTTTAATCACTGTTCTGCTGTTTTCATTGAAGGCGCACACACATACAGAAAGCAGAGATCACACACACACAGAAACATTCAGGAGCACAGAAACTTGTTTTCAATTCTGCCCGTGACTTTTAGTAATAAAATAGCTTTGCTACTCAATCGCTACATCATATTTCCCATCAAGAGGGGGTTACATCGCTATTTTTAAGTAATTAAACTCACATCCTTGTTGTTAATGGAAATAGAGTCACTGAACAGACACAGATACAAATCTCTCTCTCTCTCTCTCTCTCTCTCTCTCTCTCTCTTTCTCTCTCTCGATAATTAATTCAAATAAATGCTTTAATTCATTCATTCAAATAAATGTAATCTTATGCACTACTTTATCTCTGTGTCTGATTCAATGTGGGCAGAATGATAGATCTAATGAGCCGCCGTAACCAGGGATCTACACTGCGACCATTTCCGGCGCATTTGCGCCTGAAAGTTACTACGTGCGACTGTAAAAAAATATTTAGGCGCACTGGTGCGAGCGACCCGATCGATTCTCATGAATAGATGTATAATAATACAATCAGAATAAAAACTACAACTTTGCAGCCAAATGAACTGGAAATACCACATTTGGATGATCATAAACAAGCTCGGAAATTAACGGGGGCTTGGGGCAAAAATGCCACCAAAAATTAATTAATTAATAATAATAATTTAAAAAAGCCCCTGTATGAGTTCTTTATCCCACATGATATAGGCCTATAGTTAAAGCTGCAGTCCGTAACTTTTCTTGTGTTTAAAGATTACTAAATGTATATAATGAGCGAGTATATCACGAATCCATTTTCCAAGCCGTGTTTTTGTCTTATCCTGAATCACAACAGTACACTATAAGTGTTTATATTCAGACTATTTTATTCCGGTTCGGGTCGCACTTCTGCGGAGTAGCACAGGTGCGTGACTAGCCATAGACATAAACAGAGAAGTAGCTCCGGCTACAATGTTCTTCCGCAAGACGCATGCAGTTCTATTTATTAAGCGCTAGAGCGCCAAAAGTTACGGATTGCTATTGCTCCGAGTATCGGCATAATTGCAAATGTGATACTGATCTTGTACAAAATTCCAATAGACAAGTTGATATTAAGTAAGAACGTTTTAGCAACAATACTGTCTATTTTGTGAAAATCAAAGCCACACCAGAACTGTTGCGCATCTCCAAATGATTCTCTTCAAAATGAATCTGCGTTTTGAACTCACACATAAAGACTTGCCGCCACCTACTGGCGGTTTTATTTTCATATTTATACTTTGCATGGACTTTTTATTTAAAATATCACACTTTTAAAGTTTAATTTGTACATATTTCTAAATTCAAAAACTTATATTTAAAACATTCATACAACATTATTTACCCATGACCCATTAAACAGTCTATGTAAATGTGTCTAAATCCCACTTCAGATAGAGCTTCTGTGCCACTTCTGCAGTGCAAAGATGGATCTTTTGATGCTGCAACAGTCTGATTGTGTCTAATTGTTCTAACTGAATTTGTTTAAATTAACATTTTAAAAACCAACTTTTCTATTTTAATTGAAGAAATTGACAAAAGATGATGCATACATTTAATAAGATTAGAAAACATTGCTCTTATAATGGTAAAAATGCCCCTGGACATTAATTTAAAGGGGCAAATATCATCATGTAATGGGAAAGTTATAATTTGAATGTGTGTTATTGATCAGAAAGTGCTCCTAAATTTTTGACTGTGCTCCTAAATTATTTTTATTAGGAGCACAAGTGCTCCTTAAGAAAAATGTTAGCATAGAGCCCTGCCGTAACTGACGAAAATAATCGTCAATTTTACTCTTCCGGTCAAATATTGCGCTGCAAACATATATAATATATGTATAATAACAGCTTTAAGTTGTCAATGTTGGCAAATGACCATGGTATAAGAAGGATAATCCACCGCTAGCTGTGCATTAAACAATTTTAATGCACTTCGCGTTGGGGATTCTTTGCCTCCATGTCGTGCATTAAAATCGTTTAATGCACAGCTAGCCGTGGATTATCCCTTATATACACCGATCAGGCATAAAAATAAAAACTGTGTTCTGTGCTAGACAAACTGAGACTTGTTACAGCACTTGCATGTTGTTGCCCCTTGTTTGTCTGATTGCTCTCCTCATTTGTAAGTCGCTTTGGATAAAGGCATCTGCTAAATGATTAAATGTAACTGCATAACATTATGACCACTTACAGGTGAAGTGAATAACACTGATTATCTCTTCCTCACGGCACCTGTTAGTGGGTGGGATATATTAGGCAGCAAGTGAACATTTTGTCCTCAAAGCTGATGTGTTAGAAGGAGGAAAAATGGGCAAGCGTAAGGATTTGAGCGAGTTTGACAAGGGTCAAATTGTGATGGCTTGATGACTGGGTCAGAGCATCTCCAAAACTGCAGCTCTTGTGGGGTGTTCACGGTCTGCAGTGGTCAGTATCTATCAAAAGTGGTCCAAGGAAGGAACAGTGGTGAACCGGCGACAGGGTCATGGGTGGCCAAGGCTCATTGATGCACATGGGGAGCGAAGGCTGGCCCGTGTGGTCCGATCAAACGGACAAGCTACTGTAGCTCAAATTGCTCAAGAAGTTAATGCTGGTTCTGATAGAAAGGTGTCAGAATAAACAGTGCATCGCAGTTTGTTGCGTATGGGGCTGCATAGCCGCAGACCAGTCAGAGTGCCCATGCTGACCCCTGTCCACCGCCAAAAGCGCCAACAGTGGGCACGTGAGCATCAGAACTGGACCACAGAGCAATGGAAGAAGGTGGCCTGGTCTGATGAATCACGTTTTCTTTTACATCACGTGGATGGCCGGGTGCGTGTGCATCGCTTACCTGGAGAACACGTGGCACCAGGATGCACTATGGGAAGAAGGCAAGCAGGCGGAGGCAGTGTGATGCTTTGGGAAATGTTCTGCTGGGAAACCTTGGGTCCTGCCATCCATGTGGATGTTACTTTGACACGTACCACCTACCTAAGCATTGTTACAGACCATGTACACCCTTTCATGGAAACGGTATTCCCTGGTGGCTGTGGCCTCTTTCAGCAGGATAACGCGCCCTGCCACAAAGCAAAAATGGTTCAGGAATGGTTTGAGGAGCACAACAACGAGTTTGAGGTGTTGACTTGGACTCCAAATTCCCCAGATCTCAATCCAATCAAGCATCTGTGGGATGTGCTGAACAAACAAGTCTGATCATCTTGGTGCCAGCTACCACAGCACACCTTCAGGGGTCTAGTGGAGTCCATGCCTCGATGGGTCAGGGCTGTTTTGGCAGCAAAAGGGGCACCAACACAATATTAGGTCATAACGTTATGCCTGATCGGGGTGTATATATATATATAGAGAGAGAGAGAGAGAGAGAGTGGGGAGAACAAGTATTTGATACACTGCCGATTTTGCAGGTTTGCCCACTTACAAAGCATGTAGAAATCTGTAATTTTTATCATAGGTACTCTTCAACTGTGATTGACAGAATCTAAAACAAAAATCTAGAAAATCACATTGTATGATTTTTAAGTAATTAATTTGCATTTTATTGCATGACATAAGTATTTGATCACCTACCAACCAGTAAGAATTCCGGCTCTCACAGACCTGTTAGTTTTTCTTTAAGAAGCCCTCCTGTTCTCCACTCATTACCTGTATTAACTGCACCTGTTTGAACTCGTTACCTGTATAAAAGACACCTGTCCACACACTCAATCAAACAGACTCCAACCTCTCCACAATGGCCAAGACCAGAGAGCTGTGTAAGGACATCAGGGATAAAATTGTAGACCTGCACAAGGCTGGGATGGGCTACAGGACAATAGGCAAGCAGCTTGGTGAGAAGGCAACAACTGTTGGCGCAATTATTAGAAAATGTTCTAATGTTGAAGATGACGGTCAATCTCCCTCGGTCTGGGGCACCATGCAAGATCTCACCTCGTGGTGCATCAATGATCATGAGGAAGGTGAGGGATCAGCCCAGAACTACACGGCAGGACCTGGTCAATGACCTGAAGAGAGCTGGGACCACAGTCTCAAAGAAAACCATTAGTAACACTACGCCGTCATGGATTAAAATCCTGCAGCACACGCACGGTCCCCCTGCTCAAGCCAGCGCATGTCCAGGCCCGTCTGAAGTTTGCCAATGACCATCTGGATGATCCAGAGGAGGAATGGGAGAAGGTCATGTGGTCTGATGAGACAAAAATAGAGCTTTTTGGTCTAAACTCCACTCGCCGTGTTTGGAGGAAGAAGAAGGATGAGTACAACCCCAAGAACACCATCCCAACCGTGAAGCATGGAGGTGGAAACATCATTCTTTGGGGATGCTTTTCTGCAAAGGGGACAGGACGACTGCACCGTATTGAGGGGAGGATGGATGGGGCCATGTATCGCGAGATCTTGGCCAACAACCTCCTTCCCTCAGTAAGAGCACTGAAGATGGGTCGTGGCTGGGTCTTCCGGCATGACAACGACCCGAAGCACACAGCTAGGGCAACTAAGGAGTGGCTCCGTAAGAAGCATCTCAAGGTCCTGGAGTGGCCTAGCTAGTCTCCAGACCTGAACCCAGTAGAAAATCTTTGGAGGGAGCTGAAAGTCCGTATTGCCCAGCGACAGCCCCGAAACCTGAAGGATCTGGAGAAGGTCTGTATGGAGGAGTGGGCCAAAATCCCTGCTGCAGTGTGTGCAAACCTGGTCAAGAACTACAGGAAACGTATGATCTCTGTAATTGCAAACAAAGGTTTCTGTACCAAATATTAAGGTCTGCTTTTCTGATGTATCAAATACTTATGTCATGCAATAAAATGCAAATGAATTACTTAAAAATCATACAATGTGATTTTCTGGATTTTTGTTTTAGATTCCGTCACTCACAGTTGAAGTGTACCTATGATAAAAATTACAGACTTCTACATGCTTTGTAAGTGGGCAAACCTGCAAAATCGGCAGTGTATCAAATACTTGTTCTCCCCACTGTGTATATATACACTCACCTAAAGGATTATTAGGAACACCATACTAATACTGTGTTTGACCCCCTTTCGCCTTCAGAACTGCCTTAATTCTACGTGGCATTGATTCAACAAGGTGCTGAAAGCATTCTTTAGAAATGTTGGCCCATATTGATAGGATAGAATCTTGCAGTTGATGGAGATTTGTGGGATGCACATCCAGGGCACGAAGCTCCCGTTCCACCACATCCCAAAGATGCTCTATTGGGTTGAGATCTGGTGACTGTGGGGGCCATTTTAGTACAGTGAACTCATTGTCATGTTCAAGAAACCAATTTGAAATGATTCGAGCTTTGTGACATGGTGCAATATCCTGCTGGAAGTAGCCATCAGAGGATGGGTACATGGTGGTCATAAAGGGATGGACATGGTCAGAAACAATGCTCAGGTAGGCCGTGGCATTTAAACGATGCCCAATTGGCACTAAGGGGCCTAAAGTGTGCCAAGAAAACATCTCCCACACCATTACACCACCACCACCAGCCTGCACAGTGGTAACAAGGCATGATGGATCCATGTTCTCATTCTGTTACGCCAAATTCTGACTCTACCATCTGAATGTCTCAACAGAAATCGAGACTCATCAGACCAGGCAACATTTTTCCAGTCTTCAACTGTCCAATTTTGGTGAGCTCGTGCAAATTGTAGCCTCTTTTTCCTAGTTGTAGTGGAGATGAGTGGTACCCGGTGGGGTCTTCTGCTGTTGTAGCCCATCCGCCTCAAGGTTGTGCGTGTTGTGGCTTCACAAATGCTTTGCTGCATACCTCGGTTGTAACGAGTGGTTATTTCAAAGTTGCTCTTCTATCAGCTTGAATCAGTCGGCCCATTCTCCTCTGACCTCTAGCATCAACAAGGCATTTTCGCCCACAGGACTGCCGCATACTGGATGTTTTTCCCTTTTCACACCATTCTTTGTAAACTCTAGAAATAGTTGTGCGTGAAAATCCCAGTAACTGAGCAGATTGTGAAATACTCAGACCGCCCCGTCTGGCACCAACAACCATGCCACGCTCAAAATTGCTTAAATCACCTTTCTTTCCCATTCTGACATTCAGTTTGGAGTTCAGGAGATTGTCTTGACCAGGACCACACCCCTAAATGCATTGAAGCAACTGCCATGTGATTGGTTGATTAGATAATTAGATGATTAGATATATATACACTCACCTAAAGGATTATTAGGAACACCTGTTCAATTTCTCATTAATGCAATTATCTAATCAACCAATCACATGGCAGTTGCTTCAATGCATTTAGGGGTGTGGTCCTGGTCAAGACAATCTCCTGAACTCCAAACTGAATGTCAGAATGGGAAAGAAAGGTGATTTAAGCAATTTTGAGCGTGGCATGGTTGTTGGTGCCAGACGGGCCGGTCTGAGTATTTCACAATCTGCTCAGTTACTGGGATTTTCACGCACAACCATTTCTAGAGTTTACAAAGAATGGTGTGAAAAGGGAAAAACATCCAGTATGCGGCAGTCCTGTGGGCGAAAATGCCTTGTTGATGCTAGAGGTCAGAGGAGAATGGGCCGACTGATTCAAGCTGATAGAAGAGCAACTTTGACTGAAATAACCACTCGTTACAACCGAGGTATGCAGCAAAGCATTTGTGAAGACACAACATGCACAACCTTGAGGCGGATGGGCTACAACAGCAGAAGACCCCACCGGGTACCACTCATCTCCACTACAAATAGGAAAAAGAGGCTACAATTTGCACGAGCTCACCAAAATTGGACAGTTAAAGACTGGAAAAATGTTGCCTGGTCTGATGAGTCTCGATTTCTGTTGAGACATTCAGATGGTAGAGTCAGAATTTGGCGTAAACAGAATGAGAACATGGATCCATCATGCCTTGTTACCACTGTGCAGGCTGGTGGTGGTGGTGTAATGGTGTGGGGGATGTTTTCTTGGCACACTTTAGGCCCCTTAGTGCCAATTGGGCATCGTTTAAATGCCACGGCCTACCTGAGCATTGTTTCTGACCATGTCCATCCCTTTATGACCACCATGTACCCATCCTCTGATGGCTACTTCCAGCAGGATAATGCACCATGTCACAAAGCTCGAATCATTTCAAATTGGTTTCTTGAACATGACAATGAGTTCACTGTACTAAAATGGCCCCCACAGTCACCAGATCTCAACCCAATAGAGCATCTTTGGGATGTGGTGGAACGGGAGCTTCGTGCCCTGGATGTGCATCCCACAAATCTCCATCAACTGCAAGATGCTATCCTATCAATATGGGCCAACATTTCTAAAGAATGCTTTCAGCACCTTGTTGAATCAATGCCACGTAGAATTAAGGCAGTTCTGAAGGCGAAAGGGGGTCAAACACAGTATTAGTATGGTGTTCCTAATAATCCTTTAGGTGAGTGTATATATATATATATATATATATTATATATATATTATACACACACACAATTGTTTTACTTTAAAACACGATAACTTGGCCGAAACTGGCATTTATGAAAAACAAAAAAACAAACAGAGAACACATCAGTCTTTCATTGTAAATTCTTCATTATGTCGTTAATCTCAGTAGAAACTCTTGTGACAACTAGCCCTGGTCTCTCCTAAATAAAACTCCATGCATTCATCCATCCAACTTTATATTTTGATGCCGTCATTCTCTTTCAGATATGTAAAGCTGATCCGACTGTTTACCTGCATTTTCAGCTGTCTCTCACCCGCCAATCTAATTGTCTTCCATACTACCATGTCACCTGCTGCCTCTCTAACTAGCAGCAGCGAGCGACACTACAGCCAGTCATTTACAATGAACAATCAAGCAAGAAAAAAAGACAGACAGTGAAATGCGAGGCTTTAATTAAGAGTCTTCACCGGAGCCTTTCTTAAATTCAATCACAGACAGCTCTCGCGTCACTTTCAGAATAGATCTCACAGCTTCATTCTCAACCTCAGCACTTAGAGCTCATGTGAATCACTCCCACAGACTGTCTGTCAAATCCCTTTAAAACACTCACAATACTGACACCTCCGTCCTTAACCAGAACACAAGTGGAGGATCGAGACAGTGCTTAAGTGCTCTCAGAATCTGGGCTTTGAATTATTGATTTGGAATCAGCCTGCCGTGGTGTGGATTTGCTTTGGTTTCAATGAGTTTTCATTTTTCAAGTGGTTAAACAAGTATAACAGGACATACATACATTTAGGCAAGAATCGGAAATATACATACACTGATTACCATTCAAAAGTTTGGGGTTGGCAAGATTTTTACTGTTTTTATGCTTATGCTCACAAAGGCTGCATTTATCAAAAATACAGTACAATTATGGAATGATTTCTGAAGGATCATGTGACACTAAAGACTGGAGTAATGATGCTGAAAATTCAGCTTTGATCACAGGAATATTAAAGTTTAATATATAACTGTTTTCTACTTTCTGTGATCAAAGCTGAATTTTCAGCACCATTGCTCCAGTTTTCAGTGTCACATGATCCTTCAGAAATCATTTTTAATATGATGATTTGGTGCTCAAGAATTGTGGTGCAAATTTTTTTATTATTGTCAGCATTGAGTTGTGCTGCTTAACATTTTTGTGGAAACAGTGATACATTTTTTTTTTTTTTCAAGATTATTTGATGTATATCGTTTTATTTATAATTTTTTACATTTATTTTTTACTGTCACATATTGACCCCAAACTTTTGAATGGTAGTATATAGGCCTACATACAGTTGTGGTCAGAATTATTGTCACCCCTGGTAAATATGATCAAAAATGGCTGTGAAAATATATTTATATATTTATCCTTTTGATCTTTCATTAAAAAAATTCACAAAAATCTAACCTTTCATTGAAGTAAAAGAATTGAAAGTGTTTTGTGTTCCTTTGTGTTTCCTCATATTTATACTCCTGTGGAACAGGAAGTCATGGCTGGACAATTTCATGTTCCTAGCCACCCTGGTGTGCTAAAGAATGTAAATATGAATGGGAAAATACATCAGAGATATTTTACTCATAAAAAATTCTAGGGGTGCCAATAATTATGGCCAACATGTTTTGGAGAAAAACATTTATTTCATAATGTGAGTTTTCCCCCATTTTCAATTATTTCACTTCAATGAAAGGTTAGATTTTTGTGATTTTTTTAATGAAAAGATTAAAATGATAAACGGTGCAGATTTATTTTTACAGCCATCTTTGATCATATTTACCAGGGGTGCCAATATTTCTGACCACAACTGTATATGTAAGAAAATAAAAGTTTTTCCCCCCAGCCAAATTTAACACCAGAGTTGTCACGTTTTAAATGTAATTTTATACCCTTTTTATACTTTTTTTTGCTAGTTCATACATTTTTGAGGGTTTAAAAAAAACTGTGTCTAACTGCAGAACGTGGCAGATGCGTGATACCTGCAGACACGTGGCAGCGGTTCAGGACAGCAGCCTTAGACCATAAGTTAAGATGGAGCTGATGATCGTCTAACCCGCCCCAAACACAAATCTTACCTTCACTATAACTACAGGCTCCACCATAACGAATATCCCGGCCCCACCCACCACCACTAACCTGCTATAATCACCACCTTAAAGGGTTAGTTCACCCAAAAATGAAAATTACCCCATGAATCACCCTCAAGCCATTCTAGGTGTATATGACATTCTTCTTTCAGGCGAATACAATCGGAGTTATATTAAAAAATGTCCTGGCTAATCCAAGCTTTATAATGGCAGTGAATGGGAGCCCAAAATTTGAAGCCCAAAAAAGTGCATCCATCCATTATAAAAATATCCATATTTAACACGTTATAAAGTAAAATATCTAGCTTCCGGCGGACCGCATTCCGTATACAACTTACAAAAAAAGCATAACTGGCGCGTTTTAAATTTGGATATTAGTTTTAAATATGGGTATTTTTCTTACACAAACCAATCGCTTCGCTTCAGAAGGCCTTTATTAACCCCCCCGGAGCATTATGCAGGGGTTAAAGCAAAAAAAATCCTGCGCCTGAACTTTTTTTCCGTGGGGTGGACAAATACGGTTATTTGGCAAACAAAAGAAAAAACAACAGTATTTGAAAATGATTTTCCTTGAAACTAACTAGTAATGTATCTGCCATTGCATTGACAGGCTCAGACTACAGATTATGGTGGGCTATTTGAAACAGCAATACCAAGATCAATCACTACAATATGGTGCAAACACATGTAACATTTAGGATGCTTTTGATATCAAGTTTTGCTGGTTAGCTTTGTCCTTGACAGGGTACAAGATGACCTACAATCTAAAACCTGAAATTTCTGAAATTGTTTTGATCAAAAGAAATAATGTTTAATTATATACTAGGAAATGAATTTAAAATAGGAAAAATACAAAGACAGTTTTGATTTGAGCGCGGACAGCTGCTCCTTGACCGGGGTCTAATTCGTGACGTGGTAGCACTTTTTTACCGCTAGATGCATAAATTAGCTTTCTCGAGCACAACACGCACAAGCAAGCACCTGGTTCATTTAATTTCTTACACCAGCTACCAAAAAGCTTGCCGTCTCTGCCTATTTCTTCTATCCACGCCCAGCATAATTTATTTATAAGTCCTTTATCAATTAGGACATCTTCCCCAGGCTTCATAAATTTACCTTCCATCCTGCAGACTGTTCGCTCGCTATTCTCGAACGTGACGTCTCCGCTCCGGCATCTATGCTTAGTAGGATTCGGTTACGGCTGGATCTTTTCCAAGACCCGCCCCCATTCTACTTCTGATTGGTTATGTTAGTTTGGTTAAGAGTGAAAGCTGTGTTCCTCTCAAACCATCGGTGGGCGAACTCATGAACTCGAACGTTTTTTTTTTACATATTTTTTTTTTTTTTCGCAGCCAAACGTCGCACGCCAGAGACTTTAAGCCCTGCGTATGGATTACTTTTATAATGGATGGATGCACTTTTGTGGGCTTCAAATTTTGGGCTCCCATTCACTGCCATTGTAATGCTTGGATTAGCCAGGACATTTTTTAATTTAACTCAGATTGTATTCGTCTGAAAGAAGAATGTCATATACACCTAGGATGGATTGAGGGTGAGTAAATCATGGGGTAATTTTCATTTTTGGGTGAACTATCCCTTTAACTTCTGGTCTGAGACTGCTGGTCTGGGGGCACTGTCTTGAAACTGCTGTGGCGTATGGTTTTGCGGTTCTGCATTTGGTTAGGATTGCTTTAATTTAACTTGTTTAATGGTAGGCGCCATTGTGTCAACTTAAACCATATAGTGTGACAACATGCCCTGATACTAATGCTGCATTCCAGATGAGGTTGGACGTGGTAATATCCCAAATTAAATGTCCCACTTCAGACCTCAGTGAGTTCCAGTCAATCACACATCACATTCACATGTTGACCGCATAATGTCGCCATGACACAATGAGAGTATATCGTGTTTTTGTGTCAATTATGGCAAAACAGAATAAAAATAACAAAATCGCTTTAAAAACAGCTGACGAAAAGCAAAAATGAAGGTAACATTACATGAACTTAATGTCTATGTTAAAGTTTGTTTTTACGTTCATATTCATTGGAAGCAGGACGCGTCTCGCTGAGTTCACACGCAGAATGTCTGACACTGAGTGCCATTTAAGGCGTTATTTCCTAGAAAGAGGTGGTAAAAAATCTGTCTGGAACGCAGCATAAGTCAGCATTTACAGAGGAAATGGCTTTATTTTTTTTGTCCCCTGAAGGCAAAACTGAGGTATCTGCCTATATATATATAGAAATTAAAAATATAAACCCACCCTGAGAAATATTTAGGTAAAAATTGTGAGTCAGCCCATAACTTTCTGTTCAAATTTGCTGGTTTCATTTTACACTGGTGGTGTAAAGTGGCACAAGACATTCATGCAAGCAGTGACCATGAGTTCAAATAAAAAGTAGACCATATGGCCACTCAGAGAGATGACAGTTAATTATGCATGTATATTTTATATATTTGAATATATATACTCCAGCATCATTTAAGAATTACAATTAGACTACAGACCAATTCTATTTAGATACAACATTTTATTATTGTAAGTCTTAAATATGAACACACCATCGCCATTAAAGGAAAAACATATGACGAAACAATTTCTTTACAGTACAAGGAGTTAAAATACTTTTAATAATTTGTTCCTCTCCAGGGAACCACTAGAGATCAGCGGAACAAAGTGAACTTCTCCAGGCTGGTTGTTTTAATGGTTGAATGGTGGGATAAAATAAAAAAAAGTCCATTTTCAACCAAGTTGGACATATGAATTGCATTACAGCCATGCACAGACGAGCCCTGTGTTTCTGTTAATACAAGTGCTTTGATTGATCGCCCTCTCTTTGATCAGCCTTGATCCAAACTCTGTCTTCCCCAGAGGAAATCACATCATTATTTATCACAAGGTGCTTCTTTTTGTGGTTTAAATAGTGCCGTAAGTGTGGATTTCTGACTGTTGTCAGGTTAGTCTTACTGATCTGTCTATATATGCAATATGTGGACTGTTCATACACTGTAAAAAAATGTTATTTCAACTTAAAAAAGTAAGTGTTGGTGCTGCCTAAAAATGTAAGTTTAGTCAACTCAAATATCCAAGTTGTCACTTCACATCTTCACATTTCGAGTTGACTCAACTTAAAATTGTAAGGCAGCGTGAACACTTTTTTTTTTTTTTTTAAGTTGAAACAACAATTTCTTTTACGGTGTAGTCTGGTTAAGTTCCCCACATCTTAAAAAAACATAAAATGAAAAATGACACCATAATGTTGAATAATACACCTTTGTGGCAAGAACACACACTGTCACCCATTAAACTTTGCACATACATGACATTCCCTTTCATTAACATACGACTTGTGCTTAAAATCCACTGATTTGTATCTGATACGTGGTTTTAAAAACATGATAATTAAAGGGATAATTCATCCGAAAATGTAAACTGTCATCATTTACTCATTCGAAGCCTGCATGATTTCTTTTCTTCCAGAGATCGCAAAATATGTTCTGATGAATGTCTTGACATTACAATGAAAATAGATGAGGACAGATGCTTTTAAGCTCCAAAAATAGCAAGAAAAAAAAAATCATAAAAATGGTCTATATGGCTTGTGCACCACATTTCAAGTCATCTGAGTTTGCAGACCAACATTTACGTTTTTAGTGGCTAAATAAGGAATACTTATTTATAATCAATGCTCAATTATTTTTATTTGAACACCATGAGGGTGAATAAATGATGACAATTTTCATCTTTGTCTGAACTATTCCTTTAACCACATTTGGAATAAAGTGGAAACATTAGGAATATATCCTATCAAACATTGCAACAAAACAGAAAAAAAATCTTAATATGGATTTGAGGTCAAACAACACCTTAAAACTGCAATGGTAAGTTTCAGAATCTATTCTTTTTCTTTTTTTTCCCCCCTCAGAATATGGATGGTAACAAGACATCTTCTCATGATGAGATGATGACGGACAAATGAGTCAGAGTCTCATCTGCTTTTTCTAAAAGCACAATATTTAGACATCAGATTTCACAATGAGTAACTGCAAATGAGCTTGTATCTACTATAATACCCTTTGAGAAATAAATTACACCGCTTCTGAAAAAGGGAATAACAAAAAATAGAAAACGTTGCATTGTATTAAACAGGTTCACAATTTTAGTAAAAACAAGTGTGCATATTTTCCCTTTGTACAAGTTAGATATATGCATATACATACAGAGATGTTAGCAGGAACGATGACGAGAAGTGTTTAAATAAAGAGCATTTAAGCGCCCGGTTTGGTTTATATAACTCAAAATCTGGACAAAATTCAACAAAAAGCCATTTGAAAAACTGCATGGTAGTAAAAAATAACGTTTGATGTCAAGTTTGTCGGCTACAAATCAACAGGTATTAGCAGATTGCTCTTTGGGCTCTCATAATGGATCCAATAACTTGGTGTTACACAAAGCTCCAAATGTAACATTTTTCAACATTGATTCATACATTGTCATCCCATATACACTTTTATTCCTTTGTGGTGTAAATAAATCATTTTATAGAGCTTTTGGTTCTGCATAGTCCAACTGTGCCGTTCTGGTCATCAAAACAAAACATACTGATATGTATGGCATTGTTTTCGGTTGTATTAAATGCTAAAATGTATATTAGAAGTACTTAAAACGAAACGTTTTGATGTGAATATTACAGAGCTAAAATGTGTGTCTTTTTTGCTGCTTATTATGATTGGCTGTACAGTTATGATACAGCGACAAATTAAAAAAAAGACATAAGGAAGGGCATATCGCATGCCTTTGACTTGAAATAATTATTCCCCTATCACACTGTATTCTATATGAATTCTTAAGGAGTTACAGAGTTGAATTAAAATGACAGCCACAAAAATAAATAAAATTAAATATTTAAAATTAGACATGCCTCTCTGTCGTTTGCGTTTACGAAATACAAAACTGTATTCGGTGGGGCAAAACAGTGTGATAATTAGCAATGTAAGAGAAGTTACATTATTAAACTCTATTATAAACAAAAGAAACGCATGATTACTTTATTAAAAGGAAGTACTTGGGTACCCCATGCACATTTCCAGGCATTTTTGGTAACCCATGCACGATTTGTGACTCCAGGATGAGCGTGATGCCACACAAACAGTGATTTTTATCCACTGAAAACATCTTCGGCATCAAAACTTGAGCAAGAGTTGTAGAAGTACGATGAGAAGTAGACAGGTGGGCGTGAAGACTGTTGACGTGCCGCTGTTGCCATCCTGAACTGCTCCGGGTCCTAAAGCATTGAAAAGATTCACACGCGTCAGGCAAAAACAGCTCCGGTCTCCAACTGCCCTGTAAACTGCCTGGTTTTTATTATCGAGACTGTCTGTAACGTCACTCGCATGTAGGCCGCTCACCTACGCATCTGCACTTCTGATTTGATCTTACTTCCTCTATGTTATCTTTTCTTCTTCTCAAAAGTGTCAGCTGTCAGCATTTTCTAGGTTTACTGCACTAAACTGCTATTTTCTAGTCAAGCAATTCTTGTTAAATCTATGTTAGTATATTACAGCAACTCCTCTTTGTTGATGAGTTTGTAGTGATTAGTAGTTGAGTACTGTATTTAGTAGCTTGTGTACCTTCCCACAAATCACAGTTTTCAAAGGCTGTTTGCTCTAAATCGGATGAAGTCATTTCTAAAACAGAAGCCGTCTCCGCTAAAAGAGAGAATATTTAACAAAACACTTTACAGGAATACAGAACATGCAATATGAACTCAAAAAGATTTAGTAAATAATTTCCATTGGTGCTATTAGGCAGTTTTTCAACGTGATCTCATGAGAATACGTGTGTATTTTTACGTGAAGTGTAGTTCTACCACACGTACGTTTACTTTCATACACACTGAAACGTATTATGTTGACGTATTGACAGCATTAAAGCGTAAAATATTTACGTATGAACAACTTTACCGACGTACAAATTTGTACAGTGGGGAGAACAAACGATTTTGCAGGTTTGCCCACTTACAAAGCATGTAGAAGTCTGTAATTTTTATCATAGGTACTCTTCAACTGTGAGTGACGGAATCTAAAACAAAAATCCAGAAAATCACATTGTATGATTTTTAAATAATTAATTTGCATTTTATTGCATGACATAAGTATTTGATCACCTACCAACCAGTAAGAATTCCGGCTCTCACAGACCTGTTCGTTTTTCTTTAAGAAGCCCTCCTGTTCTCCACTCATTACCTGTATTAACTGCACCTGTTTGAACTCGTTACCTGTATAAAAGACACCTGTCCACACACTCAATCAAACAGACTCCAACCTCTCCACAATGGCCAAGACCAGAGAGCTGTGTAAGGACATCAGGGATAAAATTGTAGACCTGCACAAGGTTGGGATGGGCTACAGGACAATAGGCAAGCAGCTTGGTGAGAAGGCAACAACTGTTGGCGCAATTATTAGAAAATGGAACAAGTTCAAGATGACGGTCAATCTCCCTCGGTCTGGGGCACCATGCAAGATCTCACCTCGTGGGGCATCAATGATCATGAGGAAGGTGAGGGATCAGCCCAGAACTACACGGCAGGACCTGGTCAATGACCTGAAGAGAGCTGGGACCACAGTCTCAAAGAAAACCATTAGTAACACACTACACCATCATGGATTAAAATCCTGCAGCGCACGCAAGGTCCCCCTGCTCAAGCCAGCGCATGTCTAGGCCCGTCTGAAGTTTGCCAGTGACCATCTGGATGATCCAGAGGAGGAATGGGAGAAGGTCATGTGGTCTGAGGAGACAAAAATAGAGCTTTTTGGTCTAAACTCCACTCGCCGTGTTTGGAGGAAGAAGAAGGATGAGTACAACCCCAAGAACACCATCCCAACCGTGAAGCATGGAGGTGGAAACATCATTCTTTGGGGATGCTTTTCTGCAATGGGGACAGGACGACTGCACCGTATTGAGGGGAGGATGGATGGGGCCATGTATCGCGAGATCTTGGCCAACAACCTCCTTCCCTCAGTAAGAGCATTGAAGATGGGTCGTGGCTGGGTCTTCCAGCATGACAACGACCCGAAACACACAGCCAGGGCAACTAAGGAGTGGCTCCGTAAGAAGCATCTCAAGGTCCTGGAGTGGCCTAGCCAGTCTCCAGACCTGAACCCAATAGAAAATCTTTGGAGGGAGCTGAAAGTCCGTATTGCCCAGCGACAGCCCTGAAACCTGAAGGATCTGGAGAAGGTCTGTATGGAGGAATGGGCCAAAATCCCTGCTGCAGTGTGTGCAAACCTGGTCAAGAACTACAGGAAACGTATGATCTCTGTAATTGCAAACAAAGGTTTCTGTACCAAATATTAAGTTCTGCTTTTCTGATGTATCAAATACTTATGTCATGCAATAAAATGCAAATTAATTACTTAAAAATCATACAATGTGATTTTCTGGATTTTTGTTTTAGATTCCGTCACTCACAGTTGAAGAGTACCTATGATAAAAATTACAGACTTCTACATGCTTTGTAAGTGGGCAAACCTGCAAAATCGGCAGTGTATCAAATACTTGTTCTCCCCACTGTATGTATTCCTATTTATGAATATTAAAATCGTGGCATTATTGTTTTGATCATTTGTTATATCAATGAAATGTTTTCAGTCGCATTTATTAAACAGTTTACTCATCTACTTAAGAAATAATAACATTTCGCTCTGTTCATGACTCCTCGTTTCGGAGGATTACATAATGTTAAACAAGACTACACTTGAAAAACTTAAAATGAATAACATTTCTTTAATTGTTTAACCATTTTGTAATATTTAGTTTGTTTGCCGTGAGACACAAAAGGCGTTTTCTCCTATACAGCGACTGACAGTTATGAAAGCTTGTTTCCGCCACAAAATAAAACATTTTAAAAGATAATTGCGACTTTATAACTCGCAATTCTGACTTCTTTTCTTAGAATTGTGATATAAACTCGCAATTGCGAGTTATAAAGTCAGAAATGCATGGTATAAGGTCAGAATGCGAGTTATAAAGTCCAATTCTGAGGGAAAAAACACAATTGTGACTTTATATCACGCAATTGAGAAAAAATGTCCTTTTTAAAACGCAATTCTTTTTTCTCAGCAGCAACCGCAAACGTCAAATCCCGCGCTCGTTATGATGAATTCAAATTAAAAAATTGCGCCGTCAAGAAGCGTTACGACATGTTTTACGGCAGTGATATCAAACGCTCAGTGGCTCATGCCGTGTTTCAGTCGATGCACATTTGAAATTGGGAAATGTGCGCCTTCATGGAGTGAATCCGGATTAACATTTTCATGGATTAATAACTTAAATCCTGCTCTTTACCTCATACAAAACTATTATATCCCGACAGAGAGGACTGTGACTGCAACACACCGTCATTTGAACGACCGCTTTTGACATTTTAAATAAATTATTGTGATTACACTTGTCTGTCTGTTATGTTTTTCTTCATAACTGTACATAGTTTTAAGAAATGGTTATGGGTAGGTTTAGCGATATAGGATTAGCGGCTCAAAATATCGTTTTAATGCTATATATTGTTACTAAAATGGTCATTTTTCCTACACATCTCTGTCCATTACGTTTTATTATTTTATACTCTGTATAAAACAGGTATGTTTAGGTTTGGGAGTAGGGTTAAGGGATCTTACATTCATCTATAAAATTGTAAGAGATATAAAATTATACAGATATCTTTATGATATGAAAGATTCATAAATATTTAAAGTTTTGTAGCTGTAAAAATGCTATGTTAAAATGTTGCCGATACGTCCATATTATACGTTACAGCATATATCCAAACGTACAAAAAGTATGTTTTGTGTCTTTGTGTATTAACAATGAGACCAGGCTGAAATATTTTAGTCCAAATGAGATGTTTTTGCCTGAAAATATTCATCAAGTCAAACTAGAGTATTTCTGGCATGGTTCTGTTCTGTGGTGCCGGGTCATCTAACTGGGACGAAAGCGCTCCAGATTGGCAGATTAACATCTAAGTGAGGGTCTTTAGTGGTCACATTTGTATCGTAGGAGCATCTGTTCTCCTCTTTTTAAACCAGCACATCCTGTCTCCCTGCGCTCACACCATTATTACCCTACTGTACGGCACATCCTTGACCGGTCAACCACTGAGGTCAGCCGTAATTGCGGTTGCTTATAAACAAGCTAATCACTGAAGGTGCAGTTTGACCAGAGTACTAAGGGCAGACGAGTAAAACAAGGCACACAGACAACTGTGCGAGTGTCATAGCGCTCGTCTGATGAAAATGCCAACAGATTGATCAGCAAAAATTACATGGGTGAATCTCATGAAACCTGTCAAGAAGATTATATTTCATCCTAAAATCAAAAGAAAAATATTTTTAAAAGATATGTTTTTGCATGAAAAAATTAAGCAAAAACTGAAGTTTTAAAATAAATATATTATTATTATTATTATTATTATTGTTGTTAATTACCATTCAAAAGTTTGCGGTCAGTAAAATGTTTTTTTTTTTTTTTACATTGTTACAAAAAAAAAAATGTATTTCAAATAAATGCTATTCTTTTGAACTTTCTATTCAAAGAATCCTGAAAAATTATATATGACAATAAGCAGCACAACTGGATAATAATAAGAAATGTTACTCGAGTCTCAAATCAGCATACATGAATGATTTAGAAAAGGATCATGTGACACTGCAGACTGGAGTAGTGAAAATGAAAATGCAGCTTTTACATCACTGGAATAAATTACACTTTAAAATGTATTACATTAGAAAACAGCTGTTTTAAATTATAATAATATTTCACAATATTACAGTTGGTTTTTTTATGAAATAAATGCAGGCTTGGTGAGAAAACGTTAAAAAGGCTTACCAACCCCAAACTTTTCAACAGTAGTATATCTGAATGGTTCTTAATTTTCATTTTGATTTTATGGTAAAATCTGACCTGGATATGGTTTTGTGAGATTCAGCTCTGTATTATGGTTTAGCAGGAGACATGTGGCTAATTCTAGTCTTTGGTTTGTTACCTTGTCATCAGGTAGAGTTTTAGTCTTTGGGATAGTCACAAAACAAACACATGGTAACAACTAACATGCAATACACACTCATTCTGACCTCCACTTTCCATCTTCAGACATTTTCAGTGTTGAAATGCACTGTATGTGTGTATATTTATATTTTGGGGTTGCACCGAGACTAGTCAACTACTCAGATTTCAGCTGCATTTGTTCAATAGAGTGCAACAGTCAGGTTTCACAAGTAAAAATCCCATTCATTTTCTTCATAGGGAATTGATTTTTTTTTAACATATAAACCTTTCAAGCCAGACCTACCAAGCACTCCATGAGTGTTACGTGACGAAATATGTATCAGTGAAGGCAACACGTCCAGTGTGATACAGCCTCATTTAAAAACATAATAATAACATTAATAAAATCATGCTTGATAGTCAATTTCCCAATGAAGGACTACATTACTCACAATCCTCCTTGCAAACATCAGAAAGTACTGTTACCATGGAAATGAGATCCATAGCAAAAACCACCCATTTCCATGAAGCATTGTGAATTTATTGAAAAAAAGTGAATAGAATTTTATACTTATAACTATTGTCTATTCAAAGGGGCTATAAGTAACAATTTTCATGTATTAATCACTTTTTTATTGGCAATGTGAGAACAGCTTGAAACAAAACTTTAAAAAATGAGAGCTATGGAAAAATCTATGAAAGCCTGTAGACTGATTTTTATGTGAAGGATTCGGGTTGTTTCTGCAGATGTTAAAGAAATGGTATTAATTCAAACTATAGTCTGAGCATTCCCAGGAGTCAGTCAAGAGAATGACTGGGGTGAACACTTCCGGAAGCAACATCATTTGCAAATTATGCACATAAAATGATGTACACACATCGCGCTGAACACTGTCCAGAAGCTGACAGGAACTATAAGCGAGGGTGAGGTGTTTTATACGGCGTTCATCACAACACAAGCAGCATGACTCTGGCAGTGGAGATACATCAGCGGCATGGGATACATTCTTGTTATTGAATGTCTACACGGCACACGACATTGCACCATACACAGTGTAGACGACTTCACTTTTAAAATAGAAGCAATCTATTTTGTTTCTACCGTGTTAGCCAGGATAGATTTGGACTTGTCAGAAACTGCTGATGGCATGTGGCGAGTCATTTACATAATGTACAACTCAACTGACTAGTCTACTACTTTTCTGGCCAACTAGTCAATTAAAAAAAGTTGTCTTGCAACCCCAATTATATACATATACACAAACAGATGTAAAGTTTATTTAGTTTAATGTATTGAACAAGATACACTCTTGGTGGGAACAGATATTTACAGAGCCCCTAAAAGGACATAAAAATATGAGATGGGAAGAAAAATATATTTCACTCTTTTCACGTTCGCTTTTATAGAACTCAAAAGTTTCTTGAGGGAACGCAAAATAAGGGTGCTCCAATCAGGATTTTTGGAGCCGATCACGATCGTCGATCACAGGAAGCAGTAATCTGCCGATACGATCACCGATACAGATCTATTTGAAGCCCTCTTTTTACCAATCAGGATTTTTACACACAGCACAAGCCTGATCTCAAAGTCTGAATTGAATTCACAAAAAAGACAAGTAAACAGTTAGTAATAAAATAAGAACAAACAAGAAATTTACAAGCAGTAGCACAAATAAATACAATAGAATAAAGATACAAATAAAATAAATTGTGAATTAAATTCAGGTAGGTCTAACAGTATTATTGAGGTAAGAACTACTAACGAAATTTAATAAGGAATCAAATGTTAAATAATACTGGATGAATAAACTAAATACAGATTAATCCTTACAATTAAGGTTACAAAAGTTAATCATTCAAGAGCAGTGACTGTCATCAGTGTTAATCAAACAACAAAAGACTGAAAAAATCAGAGACAGCAGCAGGATTATTAGGCTGCTGTCACTTTAAGAGCTGCACGGCTCCAATATACTGTTACACAACTTTCTCAACTGTTCACTTAAGACAAAACCGACTGTGTTTACGTGCATACTCGTCAAGATGGTAATTTTGTACATACATTTGTGTGTATTTGACCATTTAAACGCAATTTGGTACGTGCATGAGCAAGTGCTGAGTGGTTTAAACGCGGGCAAGACTTAAAAAAAAAAATGCAAATTATAAACTTTAGTGACGATGCAACACTCCCTCGATTGTGCAAGTGACAAATCCTGTGTCAACTGTGCAGCTCTTATAGTGCAGACTCGATGTAGTGATGTGAAGCCATTTGCGGATTTTAAGAGGGAAAAAGAGAGAGAGAGAGAGAGAGAGCGTGATTCACTCACGCTGTTTGTGAAATTACGTCTCACAGAAAAGTTTTTACTCAAATTACTTTGTAAGTTATTTAATAAAGAAATATGATTTGTACCTCACCTCCAGAATTATAATTATTTTACCTGCGGCGGACAGAGATTGAGACGGTGCCGCTGCATGTCATGTCGTACCTCTCACGGCAGGCGCGTGTCTCAGGGTTGCCAACTCTCATGCATTTGGCGTGACACACACGCTTTCAGGCTCTGTCTCACGCTCACTCTGCCCAAGTAAATCTTACGCCAAATTGCCAAACTTGCTTTTGATATGAAACAAAGTCTAAGCTTTTACATTTTTAAGTTTTAATACGAAATTCAAACAATAAATACCGTTTTGGCGCACTTAATGTGGCATAACAGTTAAAGCTAGATCCGTTGAAAAATAGAGTTGCAACATGCTTTCATCTCGCGCCGGCGCGCGCGGACACGTGGTTCACAGAGCTCTCAATAGTTCCAAACAAACCAGCGCTGTCAATACATTTGAATAGACAACAGTTTCACTGTACAGGTATTTGCAGCAATTTTTGGTAAACAGTACAGCATAGTGTGCATTGATTATTACGTCAACCACATTTACAGTATCATTTTATTATGGAGAGTGATGGAGATGCAACATTGTTAACATTAATGTTAATGGTTTTCTTGTATTTAGCCCTCAGGTATTCCTTACTAATTGGTCACACTCATACTCATTGGTGGTCAAATGTGACCATACACCTTAACTATTTTTCAATTAAATAAATGTTCTATATTTTAGTTCAATAATATTTATTGAATATTTTGATCTTTTGGTACTAAATACTATTTGTGCAATAATTATGGTCCATTAATGACCGCTTAAAATATTTTTCTTCTAATATTTGTATTATTTATATTACAATTAGTGTATTAATTAAGGTTAAAATAGAGAACTCCAATGCAAAGAGGCAAAATAGAGTCATTTTGTGGCTGGAAAAATAATAATTTTCATTTGTAATGCCATTACCACTAGGTGCCTGTATGGCTCTTTAATAAATATACATGTAGGCCTATCTAGTCTAGTTGCTCAACTGCTTACTTATTTTTAGGTTTTGCATTTGAATAAATATTTAGACATGATCAAACACTAGATTTCTTTAAATGTGACATTTTAAAACGTTAATAACTTACACCCTTTTTTTAATGATTCTTATATAAGCACACACAAGTGAATATTAATGAATGCGAGCAAATATAATTTAACGCAAGAAAAGTTTAAAATAGTGTTAAAAAGGCAAACTTATTTTTCCTTATATATGTACATTAGGCTATACATATGAATTGATACTGAATCAAGATCGAAATTTGTGCCAATCACCCCACCCCACCCCTCAGCATGAAATCGGTTTATGAGATCGGCCTTTATGACCGCCGTTCAAACGTCCCAAAGCGATTATCAGCTGATAGCGATCAGTAGCCGATCAATCGGAGCACCCCTAACGTAAAACATTTGTGAGAGAACGGAAAAACCTATGTCAATGCTGCAAAAGTTATAAATTTCCCTCCCATCTCATTTTTTTTTTTTTTTACCATCACCATCATTTCCCTTTTTTGTTTTACATTTGATGTGAAAGATCAGAGAGCACCAATTTTCAGTCCCAACAAAACAGACATTATGTCACGCATTAGTATGGCTGTCTATTAAATCCTTCTCTTTGATGGGCCTTTTAGATGGAAGTCTAATTTTCCTTGGATTTAGGGGAGTACGGTAGACTTTCTTTAGGGACAGCTATCCAATTATTCTGCAGCCACAGCTTAGAGTAAATCCTACACAAGTGTAATTATACTAATGTGAGGTTCTCACAATCAAATTCAATACAATTAATGACTCTCCGGAGAGGACATGGTTACCAATCCCACACTTTTTATAGGCCAGACAGTGGAGAAAAGTTGGTCAGGACAAGATTTCTATTCTTGGCAGAGAAGAAACATTAAAGGACAACACAAGGATAAATCAGTAACAACTATCAACAACATGCAGGCGAGGAATGACCCCTTACAAAAAAGTAGGAAAGACCTAGAGGCAATTATAACACACTAGATGTCTTCAATCACAAACAAGTTAGAGTGATATTTATTCAGCATATGCTCAGTAAAGATAAAAAGAGGTTTAAAAGAAGAATGTATTTTCTTAATTATTATTTTGACAGACTGTAGGTTAACACATAAATATTTTGCTCATATTTTCACATTTTATCTCAACTCTGCGATAAAGAAAACCTTGTTATGAAAACTGTGAGACTGAAATGTGTATGTAGTGAACATTATTTCTGTCTTGGTGAAGGTTGTTCATTTCACTCGGTGGCCATCAAGTGCAGCTCCTGTCTCTTTGAATGGGGAAACATGAAACTGTTCGCCAAGCTTAAGATTAAATGTCATATTTGAAATCACCAATGAAATCTGACGACAACTGTCTCATAAATTTGGTCTCTAAATGCTCGAATCATGACAAAAACTGAATTTTTCAGCCTGGAAAAAGCTAATGCGCATGCGCAGTCCTAAGCGCGCGTCTCAGAACACTGCCTGTTTCTATAGCAACCGGAGCTTCTAACGGCAGCTGCAGTGATGCGATTAATTGCAGTGACTTTACTAATCAACGATTGGCTCTTTCATTTAGAAGGCGGGGCTTATACGCCATATTGGGAGCTGCACTTTCTCCCATTCATAAGTAATCAGAGTGCACTGTCTTCCGAAAGTTTTTGGTATTATTACATATATAATATGCAAACTATTTTAAAACTATATTAAGTATTAAATCAATGGCAAATTTTAGATTTATTGGTTAATCTAAATGTGTGCTGTTATAACTGCACTATAATTTTTTACTTGTCTGAAAATCAATATATTTCTCAACATAAGCATATTAATGGTAGTATTACTGTTGACACATTTACAGCTTTTATACCAAAAGACAAAAATTTTAGTAGAGAAGAAGAAGAAAATTAAAGAAAAAAAAATATAAAAAAAATTTGATAAATTACTGTAGCAGTACCATGGTATATTGAGTTGATATATACTATGGTACTGTATGATTTATGTGCCATAAACCATTGTGTATTAACGTGGTTATTATGTCCAAGTAAGACCATAATACTTTTTTGTAAGGGGCAAATGTACATTTAAAGGAATAGTTCACCAAAAAATAAAAATTCTGTCATCATTTCACCCTCATTCCAAATATGACTTTCTGTCTTCTGTGTAATAACACAATGGTCGTTCTTTTCCATGCCTCTATAATGAACAGGGACTGAAGCTTTCAGGCTTCAAAAAGGATGCAAAAGTACCATAAAAGTATCATGGTGCGTGTGTTCAGAAGTCAAATGATAGATCTGCGTGAGGAACAGACTGAAAGTGAACTGATAATCTTCACCTCCAGTGAGCTGTTAACCACTGCAACTAGACCATTGTGTCAGTGAGTTAATCTTGAGGGCCGAATCGGTCCAATTCAAATGAATTTTGTGGATCGAATCAACTGAAACTCTGACTCAAAAGAATGATTATTTCATGATTTGAGCATTACTAAAGCTCTCAAACTATGGTTTGACTTCAGAAGTCTTGGACTACAGCACTTTTATGATATTTTCATGGTGTTTTTGCATCCTTTTTGAAGCTTGAAAGCTCCGGTCCCTGTCCATTGTAATTGCACGGACTAGAGAATGGTATTTTATTTTATTTTCCTGTTCCTGTGAAAGTAAATGATGACAATTTTCCTTTAAGTACATTTCTCATCAACCGAGTAATAATGAAGCACTCACAATTCCACAAACATCAAAAGACATCATATGATGCAAACATGTACTTACAAACAGCGGATGAGAGCATGCATTGACATAATGAAGCCATGCCATGGTGGAGGAAGGTTAGACAGGAAAGAAAGTGACAGAAGAGAAAGAGAAACATGTTTAGGCTACAGAAAACAGAGACTTATTCATCAATCCACAGTGACTGAAGGCAGAACGAGGCATGTCAGTAGCCGGCCAATCCCCGAGCGGCAATTGAGACTGTCACTCAATGTGCTGAATATATTATTGACATTACAAAAATGGGATTTTAAACTAATAACCCCTTAACAGGAATAGCAAGTGGCCAATTTACAATCTGACAATCACATTCTGTCAGACGAGGAACGACAATTATATTACCCTGTTCAAATCAGGGAAAATTTGTGCATCAACCTCGCCAATAAACTCGAGTGCCATATCAACAACTTGGCTTCGTCACGTCGTGGTTGATGTGAAAATAACCATGTTTGCATCTTCTTTGCGTATTAAACGCACGGGAACATGCTTTAGGAGGTGATCAGGACGCCACATTCCCATGCACACTACTAACCTTGCAATAGCGTTGAACTAGTAGGTTCAATTATTTCTACATCAACAAAAACAAACATAAAAACATGAATCAAAAGCAAATGAAGAAGAATCCTGAGACGGAAATCTCAGAGATTAATAGTTGCAAACTACCAAGGAGAAATTCATAGTGTTTACAGGAACGTTATCAGATGGAAGATCTACTTTCGTTCAGATTTGTTGAATGAAAGTTTGAGCAAAAGATGAGACCGAATTCCACCATTTGTACATTAAACTAATGGAAGAATTGTGAAGAGGCTCCAAAGAGTTTTAAAACTTAATTAAAACCATCAACAACTGAAACCTACCGTATAGAACGATGCTTGTGTTAGCGCTCCCAAGTTTGTTGATAGCGACGCAGGTGTAATTGCCATAGTCTGCCTCGGACACGTTGAAGAAAGTCAGCTTTGAAAGTCCTCCGGCATCCTCGATCTCAATGCCATCAAAGTCATTGAAGATCCTGGGAAACAGTCAGCAAATGGGGAGACTTGAATCAGCCCGGCCTTGTTTATGCTACATCAGAGCCTCCTTTGAAGCTTGAGGTTACATTTATGACAGCATCAACGTTTTCGGACGCAGATTGCAGCGGGCCTGTGTACATTCAAAGGAGGCAAAACTGCAGGATTGAATTTCTGGCAGCGGCACGCAGAGGGACATGCACACGCACGCTTATGCAGATTTAATTATGCTACAACATTGTGACAACTTATTCTTCACTTGACATCAAAGACAGTTTGAGAGAACATACTAAGACGCATCCAGCCAAAGGCACTCAAATGTGAAAGTTTGAAACCGTTGAAAACAGTGAATGTATGACAGCACATCTAGTCAGACATGTACAGCTACTTAAGTATATTTGTCCTTCACCTCTCAGTGTCACTATCAATATTATAAATCTTACAGACATCCTGTACAGGAAATACAATTCTTGTCAATAACTAGCTGATAGTGTACGAATCAGTTGTAGTAAAAAAAAAAACTGGGTCACTCTATATTAAGTGTCTTTTACTATTAAATACTTACATCAGTGAACTTGTATTGCAAAACACTTGCTGCTATTGAGGTCAGGCCCGGATTAACACAGTGTAGTGCCCTAGGGTACAGTGTAGTGCCCCCCCACAAAGTGCAAACAAATGGTCAAATACACAATAAAACAAAGATACAAATTAAATAAATAGTGTAATATGGCCTACAAACGAAATCTAATAAAGTAATGAAATGTAAAATAACTGCATAGTTTTCACTGTATAAATTGATAGAAGAATGCTTATTCATTCAAGAGCTGTGAGTAATTTTTTCTTTGCCTTTTGTTGTTTGATTCACATTAATGGCTCAATCGTCAGCAGGTTTATTAGACTGCTGCGCCTTTAAGACCGAATGCAGATCTAATAATATCATTCTCCCATTTCTCCAAAAATATTTACGCCCATTTAAAATATGAACTGTGTTTAAGTGAATACTCTCCAAGCCAGTCGTTTTGACACATGCTATGTGTTGTGTATCTGATGGTTTAGACGCGCACACGAAGCCTAGAGTATAATGTGCACGTCAGTCCGTTTTGCAGCGCGCGCACACATTGCCGCCTTGAAGTTGGAAACAGCGTCACTTGCGCAGATTATTGTGCTTTGAATAGCTCTTTTTATTATCAAACACGTCCTGCAATTTAGCAATAGTGAAGACTGCATTTTACAACAATCACAGATTGTGTTAAATCTGACATTAAGTTTGGAGAAGGAAGTTTGGACATTAAATTTGCTGTGCCTGTGAAGGAAAGGAAGTTGGGCTAGTTTATAATAGTTTTACCTCATATCTTCTTTTTTAATTCTTGGAAGCCAAAATCGAAAATAAAATTAGATTAATATCACAGGCCTAAAGTGTAACCAGACTAAACTTTTGCTTAGTTCTCTCAGCCATCGTCACTCATTAAGCAGGGACTGTCGTGTGGCGCGCTGTAGCTCCACGTTAGCGAGCTCGCTCTCTCTCGCTCTCTCTCGCTCTCTCTCGCTCTCTCTCGCTCTCTCTCGCTCTCTCTCGCTCTCTCTCGCTCTCTCTCGCTCTCTCTCGCTCTCTCTCGCTCTCTCTCGCTCTCTTCTGGATTGCAAATAGCAAAAATGCATCACAGAAAAATGGTTTAATATCATCTCATATAGAAACGGCTGGCAAAGATAGAATTTGCAAGATAACGTCTATACAGCGATAATAAATAGTAAGTGCATTTTCTTAATTTCCCCAGTACCGACAGCAGAACCGATAGCGTTAGTTGACCACAATTCTTTATATGCATATATTTTATATTCTCTCTGTATATTATTTAGCTGGAAGAGATGCAGATACAAAATGAACAGTTCTCTTCCAGCTAAATAATATATATACAAAACATGAAAAATATTTTAAAGATCTAGTCATTATTTTAATCACTTGGTGCCCCCCTATTGGCTGGTGCCCCAGGGCACTCGCCCAATCCCGTCTATGGATAATCCGGCCCTGATTGAGGTGGGATACGGGTAAGGTTACGGACAGGTTTCATGGTATGGTAGATTTAAGGTTGGGTAAAGGTGTTAGGAAAGGGTTAACATTATAATAATTATGTATTTTTATAGATGTAACTACAGAAATGAATTTTAGGTGTAATTATATGCCGGTCTTTTTTTAATATAAGTAAAATGTAGACATGTATTGCACCAAATATTAGTGCATTGGGTTACACTTTATTTTAAGGTGTCATTGTTACAGTGTAATTATATATTTAAGTACTGAGTAATATTTAGTAACTACTTGTATTTACTATAGGGTTAGGGTAGGATTAGGGTTTGGTTGAGGGTTAGTTGCATGTAATTATGCATAATTTACTGTTATTACTAAGGTAAGCATATGTAACAAGGACACTGTAAAATAAAGTATTACCGTGCATTGTACCAAATTATTAATTTAAATGTTAGTACATAGTAGTTAAAGACATTTAATATAGTGGGATCAAAATTCAGTATTATTATTGTAACCATCTATAATTCCATATACTTCTAGGTTATGGTTTTATCACAAAAAAAGGAACAGATGAAGCAGAATATCCTGAAGTGATATGCCATACCTCCTGTCATCTCTGTACCACTCAAAGTCTGCCTCGGGTACAGCATCTGCCTCACAATACAGGACACCTCTCTGACCCAGGGTCACGCCAACATCTCTGCCATCTGAAACACTGGGAGGGTCTAAACACACAAAACCACAAGAGAGTTAGTCAATTTGAGCATATTTACTGGCCACCATAAGGCCACTGCTTATTTTATTAAATATAAATAATAAATAAATAAATATTTTATAATTTTATTAAATATAATAAATATGAAATATAAATAAATATTTTATTATTTTATTACATATAATAAATAATATTAAAAATGAATAAATAAATAAATAACCCAAAGTAGGTTCAGAAATCCTAAAACGCATGTCATTATGCTTTTAGGGGTGGGTGATATGACCAAAAATCTTATATCACAATATGAATAATTGTATTACACGATAACAATATATATCGCAAAATAGTTATTTTTGCTTTAAATAAGGTTATGATATAAAAATGTTTGATACCATTCAAATTTCATAATTTTTGTCATCAATTTCAATATCACAAAAAAAATAATACTAGCCTAACTAAATAAAAAAAACCACTCATGCTTACTGAAGACATGTAAACAGTCAGTGATAAAATAAGAACAAAGAAACTAAATACAAGCATGTAGGAAAACAAACTACAATAAAACAGACACAAATGAAATACCAGAAAAACTTCAAGCACTAGAAATAAGAAATATTACATAAAAACACTGCATAATCTTCACTGTGTAAATTAAATTTACATTTATTCTTATTAAAGTTACAAAAGTGATTCAGTCAAGAGCAGTGAGATTTTCTCTTTTTCTTTTGTTGTTTGATTAACATTAATAATGACACAGATGACAGCTGTCACTTTAAGACCGAATGCACAGATCCAATATGCTGATACATATGCGTTTTCTTTCTCTACTGTTTTCTCTACTGTTTTATATTTACTTAAGACATAAATGACTATGATTACAAGGATACTCACAAAGACGGGCAACTTGACGCATAGGTATGTGTATTTATCGCTCAAGCCCAATAAGGGTCAAAAAGCACTCAGTTCTCACGTGCTCTATGAGCAGCGGTTTCATGACGCGCGTCTCTCTGACAGCACACGCATATAACGAAATGAGTTGTCTATCGTTGTTTATTGCACTTCAATGGTTTAAAGGAACACTCCAATTCTTTTAAAAATAGGCTCATTTTCCAACTCCCCTAGAGTTAAACAGTTGAGTTTTACTGTTTTCGAATCCATTCAGCCGATCTCCTGATCTGGCGGTAGAACTTTTAGCATAGCTTAGCATAGATCATTGAATCTGATTAGACCGTTAGCACTCGCTCAAAAATGATCAAAGACTTTTGATATTAAAACTTGACTCTTCTGTAGTTACATCGTGTACTAAGAGCGACGGAAAATGAAAAGTTGTGATTTTCTAGACCGATATGGCTAGGAACTATACTCTCATTCCCGTGTAATAATCAAGGAACTTTGCTGCCGTACCATGGGTCCAGCAGGCGCAATGATATTACACAGTGCCTGAAAATAGGCTAACTTCCGTCAACATAACCAACGTGACAACCTGCTTGCACAGGGAACATGTTGGGGACTATTTTTAGGCGCTGCGTAATATCATTGCTCTTTATGTTGTTTCTACATTAATTTGGAGATTAAATGTGAAATTATTACAATATAAAAATATGTATTAAAAACTTTAATGTTAGGTGCGATTAATCACAGAAAAAAAATGTGATGTTTTTTTTTTTTTAATCGATTGACAGCACTAAAATAAATAAATAAATGTACACAAAAAGTCAGGATAAAAAGTAATTTATTAATTTTGAAAAACAGTCTTTTGGGCATTTGTTGTATGCTGCATGTATGTTGCATATGTATGTGTAGAGTAAGTTGATGTAAATCCATGAGGCACTTACAGTTGACTGTGAGCTCAACAGTCTGTGTGTCCACTGCAATGTCGTTCGCTGCGGTGCATTCGTACACTCCTGCTCTATATCTGCTGATGAAGGGTATCTCCAGAACCTCATTGTCTGAGCTTAGGCTGTCATCTAAACAAGTAAACATTAAAATACAATGTTATGATCTATGTTATAATCTGTATTAAAGCTCTCAAACAAGAGGAGGCTTGTCCAGCTTTACTCATGATTCCTCAAAAGACAACTATAACAAAAAACAAACAACTGTGATTGGTTGGTAGGAGTGTTAATCCTGGAACAACAAAGTGTTACTTGGCTAAATCTCATCATGCCGCATGTGTCTCATTATCACCGAAGAGCTGGAATGTTTCTGATTTTTCAGTATTGTCACAGCCGTACTTTGCTTGGGTACAATAAGCCACACTGTAGAGCATGTTGATGCCCTTCTATGCAAATTCAAACTTCATCTTCCCTGAAATACCGATGCTCTGATGTATTTACAGTCATTTGTGTCCTATTGTGGGAGAAGGCGACACTAGAGATATGAAACTTGATTCAAATATGAGTCTCAGTCTCTGTGCAGCTGCTTTGAAGTGTTCGCATACACACTGGAGTCAAACTGCTAAAACATACGCCACCTTTTCATGATCACGAATTCCAGACTGGGGAAAAAAACGTTAGTGGAAAGGGATCCTTGTGATGCAGTTCTCAACGTCAAGCAGTAATATGCGGTTGGCTTAAATAAATAAATATCGTCCCCAATGTAGTTTCTGACAGCAAAATAACACCGCATTCACTTAAGTATGCTCTGAAAGACAATGTCTTACACCTGGGAGAGGCTGTTAACGAGAAAGAAAGAGGCACTTCCTTTAACCTGATGAGGAGTGTCAACAGAGCGCTCTGGAGAAAGAAGCTCATTACCGTTCAACACGATACACACCTCACTGCACTGAAGAGTAGCTCGGAGTCTGCTCAAAAAGCGTCTTGTATTTTGCATTGTTTTATTGTTTAAATATGTTCTGATTTTAAATTCAAACACTCAACTACACCTTCATAATAAGCCAATTAAATCAAAATCTTTAAATAGCACGAGAACATATTTGCAAAGCAAGCCACAAAGAGATAGTTCCATCTTCATTCAAGATGCTTATTTTGATGTTTCGCCCTGATCATTGGAGCTTTAAAGGACTGGGAAAGCTTTATGAACAGCAAACCATTGGCTTTGATACCCGGTCCAGCAGAAAGTAAAAGTGGTGCTTTGGCATCAGGTGCATTGTGAACTGTCTTCCATCAAAGGGAAGATTGACAAAATGGGACCGTTTATTTCCATCAGGGGCTCGGGGTTTCACGGCTGCCATGGAGGATTGTATCAACGCGAAGAACTTGAAGACTGACATCTCAGGCTTTTTTTCTTTATCAATATACTCCTGAAGCACATTCATTATGCATTTCTTATATAATGCAACCCCTTTTGTATATTCATGGCCCCTGATGGCATTATAAGAGTCAGTCAATAGTACGCCCAGGGTTTGATTTGCGATATAATCGCAAGTTAAAATCAAATGCCTCTTGAGCTGAAATGGTACAAGGATCGTCCTGGGTGTCATAAAAAATAGAACAAGCGCCAAACAACTCTATTAATGGAGAAACTAACCCTAAAGAAATGAAACAGGCTGGCCTCCACAGTCACATCCTCAGATGGCTTACTCACTGATGAATACTGCACAAAAATGAATCACTAGTTTGTAACGTCGACCAGAGTGTTTTAGGAGTGTAACAGTTATTTTGTTACAAGGGTGAAAGTCTTCATCCTGTCTTCTAGAGGGCAACAAAGAGAGGAAATGGTTTTAAGGTTAGCATAGAGGAAGAGAGGGGAAAGCATGGTGATGCAGTGGGCTGAGTGTGGGTGAAAATGCCTGGAATCACATTGGCTGATCACCCCCTATACCCTCAAAAAGGGCATTATTTGAGGGGACAGCCATCTGTAGTGGTGTCCGAAACCATAGGCGTTATCAAGTGCACTCATTCTATCCCACATTACACCGCAATAATGAGTGTACAGCCGATGTACACTCAAAGGGCCCTATTGTACACCCGGCGCAATGCAATGCCAGGCTGCTAAGTGTTTTTTGTTAGTTTCAGCCTGACGCATTTTCACACCCAGCGCCCATCTGTTCGCCCATGGGTGGTCTGAAAACGAGGTGTGTTCAGGCGCGTTAGTAATATGCACCTATAGGCGGGTACACAACACACGTACACTCTGCTTATTACACACACAGGGATGCGCAGCAGCACACAAACATGCCAAATATTAAAAATAAAAGGATTCCTCTCTGGAGAAGCGTTCAGTCTTTCCGCTCGCAAATTCCGCCATGTAAATAGCAAATCCGCCATACTGAACAAACAACTGAACAACTGCGCAACTGGCTTTTAAAGGGAATGGGAGATGAGACTCTGATTGGTTTATTGCACGTTACGCCCAAAACACACCCATGACTCATTAAGAGACTAGGGACAACCCTTTTAGACCATGTGTCTGGCGCGCCGACCGTTTTTTCCGTCGTTAAACTAGCAAAAGTGGATTCGGACACGCCCTAAGTGCACCTGCGCCATGTGCTTCAGACCATGTGCTCAGATCATTAATATAGGGCCCAAAGGCTGTCCGAATTCACTCATTCGTTTTCATTCACTCCTTCAAGTGAACTGTATTAGTGGACTAACGTAGGGAATAGTGAATGAGGGTTTAGCGGGCAACTTTGGATTCAGCCATTGTGTTAGGGAAGTTAAGTGAATTTTACAATCAAATGCTTTACTGACATCAAATGCACATTTTGATGTACCTCTGAAAAAGGTTAATTCCTAGTGTTTGTAAGTTTGCAAACACTAGGCTTTAGAGGCAAAAGGAGAGTTGTGCTGATTAGGGGTGTGCATGAATAATCGAATATTTGATCTAATTAATATTTGAAAAATATTCAAATTTTACTACGTTGCTTTGCTGGCCGTAAATGCAGTGAATCCATGATAAATATCAAGCACTAAAACTCACAGTTATAACTAAATCCACTGGATGGTGCTGTGGAGCGTTTTAACAAGTTTAATTGTATTTGATCACATAATGTCATCTGCCTCGCAAAGTTTGGAATTACTTAGATGAAAATGATCTTACAAAAGTTACTTTTGATCAAATTAATTAATGAAACTGAGCTATCATAATGCCACCACCACACTGAGAAATCACATGAAATCCAAACACCAGGTGAATGAGGAAAGACAGCTGTCCATCACTGCATTCACGACTGCACGTAAGCGCATCTCATTGCTGAGATGATACCTTATCAGATAGCAAAATGATCGATACATATGCTTCCTTCAAGTTTCGTCGAATGAGAGAGGTTTAAGAACAGAAAACACAAAGCACCGTAAGACACTTCGCTGAGCACACCGTTATCTTTGTGTCTCTGCTACGTCTGTCAGCGGAGCGCGTTCTCACCCGAGCATGTGGATATTATGGTTTTTCTCAACATGAACACGAACAAACACGATAACCATATGTCAACTCGAGTGTATATGTACATTCTGCACAATAACTGGCGCGCTCTGCTTTATTAGTGTTTTTTCCTGTTCGTGCTGCTTGAGCTTATAATACTTTTGTTCTTTATATTTTTTGTTTACACTTGTTTAATTTTTTGAACTAAAAGAAAACTTTAAGATATATAACGTAAACGTAAGCTTGTTGCATATATTGCTTAATCATAAGCTTGTTCAGAAATGGTAACAAAAACTTGATGAATAAAAAAATATCTTTCTCGTTAAACGTCATTTAAATAAACAAATATTTGTTTTTTTAAGAGCCCAAATTTTCGAATACAATATTTTTGAAAAATGTCCATCCCTAGTACTGATACCTACTTCTTACCTGTGTTGGATTACGCCAGTGGGATTTATTCATGGTTCTAGGATTGCATATCTTCATTGCCTGCTGGGACATTGCCAAGACTGGGAATGTCTTCAACACAAGATTTGCATTGCAGACTAGTGTCGTCAAAAGTCTGACTTCGGTACCAAGTCGGTAGGCTTGCTGCGATAGTCTGTGTTATCAGTGTACACTGGTTACATCACTTGCCCACCGCAGCACCGCCCCCACTATAGTTTTGATTTTTTATAGTAGTAAAAACCATTTAGTTCAGTTAGAGAACAGACACTACAATTAAAAACTGAATGTGTCTGCCCAATGCAGCGTGAGCCGAACGAGAGTCGCAGCACAGATCAGCAGCAGGAGTCAGATTTCATTCATCACGAGAGTGAGGAGCTGACTGACAAGTCGACGGCGGAAGATTTGGTTTCAAAGCAAATGTAAAAAAACCTATTCAAGCGTGTGTCATTGTACTGTTTTGTTGTTGTGTTTTTCATTAAGAATAATAATGAACCCACCATTCAAGCAACTGCCGCCCCCAAATCGGCGCTAATTCTAAAACGAAAGTAAAATGCGCACGGCCATTCATACTGGTGCGTGTCCATTGGTGCGGAGCAGAGCGAGAGTTTTCAGTTCATTCCTATGGATGCTCAACTTCCAAAGGAATTAATTGAAAACACTTGCTCTGCTCGGCACCGTTATGAATGCCTGTGCGGCCATGCGAATTAAAGATTTAAAAGCGAGGTGCAAAAGGAGGAAAACTCCAACGTGTTGGCACACGTCGATTAACCGGTGGGAAAATTTCCTCACCATCACATCCCTACAAGTTGGTACTGAAATTTAAAAAATGTGACAATATCAGCATTTCCCTTTAGCATTTTGAACGGGTTATTAAACACCTCTGACTGGCCACACGCACTCAAAATACATACAATCTGTGATTGGCTACAATAATCAACGCTTCAAAAACATTGAAGCTCTTCACCGAGCGCGTTTGAAAGCAGGGTTGAAAATTGAGGTTGAAATCAGGCGTCTATCAACGGATCCGTCTATCAGTGGATATATTAGGGATCCGCTGATAGACGGATCCGTTGATGGACACCTGATTTCAACCCCAAATTTCTTATTTTGTGTTCAACATGTTGAACAACATGATGCTGAGTAAATGATGACAATTTTCATTTCTTGGCAAACTATCCCTTTAATACTTTTGAGCAGACAGATATTCTATCAACAATGCCAAATGTCTAGGCTGCTTTAGCAGAGTTTTTCCATGACAATTTGTTATTGTTTTATCAATTATTTCAGATAACCCCGCTGCGAAATTGCAAGTAAAAACAAAGTGAACTGTGACTGGTAATGTTTCATGTCACTCAGACAGGCTCTTCCTATATAATGTTTCTTTCTTTCTTTTTATTACAGTAATCTGTAAACAGGACCAGATTTTACATTGATATTCAAAAGTATGACTATAGGAGATAACAGGCAAATCTAATCTGAAACTAATCTACATAACACTGTTTTAAAATCACATTCTACAACTATCTGACTTGTCCTAGACCTCTAGCTAAAGTAGCTCAGCCCAGTGTAAAGTACTGCAGCAAAGCAGAGAGCAAGGCACCAGTACTGCAGAGCTGTTGTACACACACATACACACACAAAACCCCAGAGAGAAGGAAAGCAGAGTTAGGCAAGGTGCTGAATCAATCCAGGCACAGCTGAATGTGTCATCTTACGAGGGACAGGTTCTCTGTCTGATCCCTCCAGAGCAGCAGGGCAGGAACGCCATTACCACACCACCTGATTTCCTCAGTTTCTGTTCTGAATGTGAACCAAACAATAGATTTGCTTACATCAGAGGTCAGATGACATCCAGTTGCCCACTTTTGGTGCATGATACATTAAAAATGGGTTTGATTAGTCCACATTGTCAGTTAAAGATTTACCTGCTAAATAATTTAGAAAACATAAGGTCTATTAACTGACACAAAAATAGGGTACAGAATTGACTAGCGCAAAACCTTATCTATTTGAAAAAAGCAGACATAGATAGACTGAGTCACACATATGCCCTGCAGATATTTATTGGCTTTATTCAGCTGAGATTCTTGTCAGCAAAGATAATGCATTTTGACAGGCTTGCTTTGATTCCAGCCATCAAATATCCTTCAGTCCTTGATTCTTTGTTGGACTTAAAAATGCAAAGTGAAAGCCACATCTGTCACTAATGCTGAAATATGCTTTTGTTTGTGCGAGCGGTACATTTATATGTGGTATGTCAGTGCAAAAAACACCCACAATCCAGTTTAATCACCTGCTAAATGTGCTGAAATATCTTAATTAGGTCGTTGTTATTCTTTTCAGCTTAAATGCATGCGCAAAATTGGGTGTTTTGGTAAATTTGGCTCTTGAATGGAGACGAGATGGAGCAGCGGACTGTATTTGATTTGAGAGAGAGACAATACAAGCTTGAATACGAATGAAAAGATAAACACACAGCAGAGTACATTAGCATGGGGTAGTTTGCAGTTCCACAAAGTAGTTCACAGATCCACATCTTTCTAAACCCCTGAGGCCATTGCTCAGGAGAGAGAAACGCCATAAACCAGACCCGACTAGAGCAATATCAATCTATAACCCCACTCCAAATGCATTCATTTCACTCTGTTTCTGTCATCCCCCCAAAAAAACCCTCTCGAAAATAACTGGAGTCAGCATAGAACCGAGGAGGGGAGGGCGAGAGAAAAATAAAGCGCGCGATCGGCAGAGTAGAACTGTATTAGCAGTTAGGGCTAGTGCTCAGAGGATCATTTGGTTCCTGAAATGAGCTGCCGAACCCAAACACACAGCAGCCTCATTACATAGATGGTTATAAACAGGATTAATGCAATCACAGCTCAATAAAAACCTCAAGCAATGTGCTCCACACAATGTGCTCTTCACTGAGCCAAAACCCTAATTCGCACTGATGTAATAGGAGTGTTAGCTCCTGGGACACAGACGCTCATTAAAAACAATGTTTATTCAAGTCGATTAAACAGTAGCAATGATAAATTAGCAACATTATTGACCCTGCTCCTCACCCAAAGGTAAAACAATGAAGCAACACAACAACACATTTACTCTTCCCATACTTACAACTTAAACGCCGCTTACTCTGAACTTTAGCCCACTGGATTTTAGACAGAGAGAGATATATGGGATGAATATCACTTTTTGAATATTGAAAAAAATAAGTAAACAACTCTTCCCACCACAGGCTTTTGCTCTGATCACATGAAAGAGAGACCACTCACAGCCCTGCAAATGATTAACTCAAGTGTGTAATATGTCTATTAAACAGCCTCAGGGGATAATAGCCTTAATATCTTGTATTTATTATTAACTGTTTCAGAACATTGGATTATCCACATCCTCCATAAATGCCGCCTAGTAAATAGTGCAATGCAACTAAAATATTTTCTTAACCCTAGAATGCATCAACCAAAAAACACACTACATGAATGCATAAAGGAATGAATGGTTTTCCTCAAATAATAGGTGTGCTAATAATTAAATAATTAAAATAACTGGTGATACACACGTGTTTTAATATATCAAACATGTATATTTTTAATTGCACCACCATATTTATGTTATGAATGATTCGTAAATATCTATAGACTTCTATAGATGTAAATATGTAATCATGTTCATGTTTTACATACTTATCAAAACATACAAAAAAAGTAAATGTTACGTACAAATACCTCCGTATAAACGACCAGGCTGTATATTTAGACACAGGGTTGGTGTCTGAGGTAAATTCTTGGGTCAGAGCAAAAGAGTCACAACAGATTTCTGTATTTTAGTATTATTGTTGACAAAAATGTATCCAAAAATACTGTGTTGAGTCAAAATTCCATAGGAAATTAATATGGTCAATTTGACCCACTTTATGTATTCTTAGGGTAGCGATACATTTTTTTCCCTAAATATGAAATATGAAAATGCCATTGATGAGGGTCAGAAAGTATTTTTAATAAATTAATGGAATATCAAATTAAATGTTTTATTGATAAAATTGATTGAATATCAAAATTTACGATATCAAAATATACAGAATGCATAAATCCCCTTTATGCATTCTATAGGGTTAATTAGTGTTATTTTTTTATTTATTTATAACTCATTTTCATAGAGAATACATTTTAAATTAAGTTTATTTTTCTTACCTCACTAGCAAATTTTTAAGCATAAAAACTTTAGTTAAATGTATGCTTAAAACAAGAAAACACAATGTGGTAAGAAAAAAAAAAAACTTAATTCAAGTCTTAATATTATAAATTTTAATGGAAAACAAGACAAAAAACGAGCGAAAAACATCATTGCAACATACAAACAAATAAGCAGTTACAGTTGGCAAAAACAAAAATAAAGAAACTAAAGAAAACTATAGAAAATTCATAAGAGTATCCAAAACAAAATCTGGATCTCTAGAGCTGCAACAGAAATAAACTGATTCTGTGAAGCACAAGATTTACTCAAAGGAAAAGAACATAGTCTTCTAGCAAAAGAATAGAGCTCACTATAATATTCATGATTTCAGCAAAAAACAACTGGTCCTGTACTAAGTTTCAGTTCTTGGTTGTTTTAGACTTTGGGCTTTATCAATAATTCAGATTGCTAATAGCCAGACCCACACAGAATCTTGGAATCTGTGCCTGCAGAACTTTCCACAGAATTGGAACATCTGTCAATCACAAAGTTCTTCACATCCGCTGTGAGTATATTAGTGAGTATATTTTGGCTAATCTGATAATGCAAGTGTAGCACTCTCATTTGACGTTTTAAGCAAAATTACGGCACTTTTCCAACATAAGCACTGCCGCTAATGGCCTTGAAATCACATTTCAGTGCTTTTTATGTAAATGCATTTTGCCACAAATTCCATCTAAACAACATGTTTAATGATCCATCAACCTTTTCTCTATGACATCATCATGATATGTTGCCGTTAGTGTTTGGCTACAGAGTTCTACACATGAAGGTGAACTCTAGAAAGTCATTAAAGCACAAATAACGTTGTTCCATGTTTCTTTAATGAGAATGGATGATAGCGGGCCTAGCTGCCCTCTTTAGACTGAGATCTAGATAAGAAAAGGACTCGGTATGATCGTAATCTCGAAAGAAAAACATACAAGCGAGTGATGTGAGACTGGAGATACGGCACGGGATCACGAAATCTCTCGGGCTTATATAACTAGAGAGTCCGGCGAAAGAGCCGTGCGGCTTTGAACGAAGTGCCATTTAAAGGTCGGAGATGTGTACTTACAGAACTAAGTGTGACTGGCAGACTTATTTCAGCCCTTTATTGAAACAATGTGGAAACGCAGCGGTAAATCTAAATGACTGTAGTACAATGAATGCTCAAGGGAGCAGGTGTGCTTCACATCAACAGGCTCTCTTGTCTGTCTAATACAAATTTTTAAAACAAACAAATCTCTGACAAGAAACAAATCCTGGTGCTCTCTAGATATTAAGATCTTATTGCGGGGGGGGGGTCTGTGTCTTAATTAAATTTCACACGTCGTTTGGATAGCTTCCGTCTGATTCCCGGCCTCATCAAGATTTCTGGTTGCCAGCTCTTTGAAGATTATGGCATGCTTTTACAAAAGCAATTCAGATCCGAGAGCCAACAAAGTGTTAAACTGATCTAATGGCACAAAAACATGATGTTATGCCAACACGCCCCACTATTTCAGAGACTAATTTGAGCCACGGCTGCATTTTTAAAGTTTTTGAATCAACATAAAATCCATATTGACAATATTTACTTCCTTAATGCATCGTTTTGGTCTTGTGAACGATTCTTCAGTATCAGTGCATGTTCCAAATGTTTGTCTAATATTTAATTAAAATAATTTTGGCCACGCTATTTAGGGATTGTTTTAGTAAATTTGCATATGGTCTAACTTATAGCTGGGCGATATGGCCAAAAGTATTATCACAATATTTTTTTCCATATCAGTTGGTATTCAGTATCACAATATTCATTTACCATTAATAGGGAAGGAAATGTTTTCCTTAAGAATGAATGTAAAAACTTGTTTGTTCACAATTAATCTCTACAGAGTATGTTACCTATTCATTTAGGGCCCCATTAAATCCATTACATTTTTTCCTATAATCTGTGTTTTCCATTTTATTTTTATGGATTCCATAACGTTTTATAATTTAATACAAATTTATCATCAAAAATAGTGTCTAATTAAATGAATTAATATGAATTAATTATTTTTCAAATTGTAATCAAATGAAAATATAACAATTAATTTACAACAAAACATTGCATTTTTATTTTTTATCATATAAGATGATGCACGACAGAACTGTATAAATTAAAACATGGGTAAAAAAAAATCTTGGTTGTACGATATTTTTTTGAAAAAAAAAATAATACTATAATTTCTTTAAGAATTACGTTTTAGTATACAATATTAATATATGTATGTTCTTCAAGTTATGTTCGGACTTTTATTTTGACGCTTTGTCATGAAGATCTTTTAGTTTCAGTTCAGCATGTATTTGGCGGTACTTTTTCTCAAACAAAACTGTAAAAAGCTTGTGAAGTGACACTCAGAAGCAGCTCTGGAGATGAAGTTCATGTGTTCATGCCTTCATATATTGAGACGCTGAAAAGTCACACGTGTTTAAGTTTGTGTAGTAGATGAAACTCCGGCACTTATTCACACAGAGACACGCAGAACATACAAACTTTTTAGCGACATGCACTGACTGGCTGTTGTTGTGTTTGTTTCTGCTGTGTGATAGGCTGTTAGATTAATCCATGTTCTTTTTATTCACAATCTCCTCTCATTTTTGCATGTTTGTGTGTTCTGATGTCACATGCCGATGCTGCAACCGAACCCCACAGCAACGCAACTTCATCAAGGCATATGATAGGCTGTTTATGATCCAGGGACAGCGCACGCTTGAGGGTTGTTCATGCAACCAAACTTGTTATGTGGTTGTCTATTTACATTTTAATACATTTAAGTGAAACTATACCTAATGCGCCAGAGAAACAAGCGCGCAGCCATCTTTACAATGTTGTCTTTGAACTTCAGTTTTTGTGGTAGCTCTATATATTTCTATGGCAGCACGCTGTCAAAGATTAATTACTTCATTTACTTATTATAGAGTTACGTTATCATGAGCATTGTAATGTTTGAAGTGGATGTCATAGCAAATGTCAGTAGATTTTCAAACGAGCGGTTCATTCATAAGATCTTGCATGCTGTGGAAATACAAACCGAAAGACAAAACACAACGAGCTAAAAAAGGGGCGGGGCTACATAATTAAACATTGTTTATATCGTTATATCGATAAAGGTATACCGTCAATAAATACCGATACCATTTTATCGCCCAGGCCTAGTCTAACTCCATTCTGGTATGTAACTTTTCACGATCAAATCTTGATGAATAAAATTAAGTCTCCTATTTTTTTTTTTATTTCCCCTTATTGTTCTGGTTCTAAACCAATATTGCTTACTTTCTCCTGTGGAAAACAGAAGAACGTGTTTTGAAGAATGGCTCACTAGGTTTTGGCCCTACAACGAAAGTCAGTGGGGTCCAAAACAACATTCATTGTATACCAAGACATTTCTCAAAATATCTTCTTTTATTGCAGAAGAACGAAAGTCATATAAGTTTGGAAAGATATAAGAGTGAGTAAATGATGTCAGAATTTACATTTTGGAGTGAACTATCCCTTTAAGATGGAAATCTGTAGACAATGGAAGTATATAAACATAGTGTCCACCTGCTGAATGATGTGAGGAGTAAATAGGTCGATCCTGTGGTCTAACTGACTTGACTGAATTCATTCTGACAGCTGATCTTTTATTCCTAAAAGCAGTCGAAGCTCTTAGCAGATACCTGTACTGTATCATAACAGAATCCCATCTTAAACTCTTTCACTTATCTCAACAAAAAAAAACCCAGAGCAGTCACTTCTGTGTCGCATTAACATTTCAATTACCTGATCCTTGTAACAACACAAAGGAAGAAAAAAGGGGGGTGTACGTGGTGCATGAGCAGGTACGGCAGTCCAATTGCACCCCATGAATCATAGCGCATTAAAATGCAGTTTTTCCCTGATTAAGTGAAATGGTGCACAGCAGAACAGAGCTGCAGACAGGCCCAAATGGAGCTGATTTGTTCATGTGGCCTGAAGATAAGCAAAATGGACCACTCAGCTTGTACCATGCATACACAAACATACACATACACATGTACACATCCACACAGTCAAAATACACACACACACACACACACACACAGCTCTCAGTGAAAAAGAAACCTGATATATGATCTTACTCATGCTTAATGGGATTCAGTGGGATGCAGTATTTTGCTAAATCATCAAGGGAAAAAAGTGCACTGTTCTTGTAATGGGAAAATACATCAGCAGTACTGGACAAATATTGAGGATTGTGGTTTCATTTTGAAGGCAAGAACTATTGACTAAAGTTTTGCTTACTTTTCACAGATTATGTATAATATTTTCTGCCCACAGAGGCATGATATGCATCTTACCTGAAGGTGATAACATCCTCCAGACAATGGCAGGCTCTGGTTTTCCGTTAGCCAGGCACATCAAAGTGACGTTGGAGCCTTCGTTCACCACAAGATCCTTTGACAGGTTCACAATCTTTGGAGGAACTATAAAACAAAAAGCAAAGTTATGTTAATAGCCTGATAATAATAATAATAATAATAATAATGATAATAAAACAGTTACACTTTATTTTGAAAGACATTCTACTAACTATTTATATGCAGGGCTCCAGACTTTTTACTAGGAGTACTGTAGCCCCTAACTGAAAATTTTTAGGAGCACAAGCAGAAAATTTAGGGGCACACCTTAAATCAACCTGCAACACAGTTATTCACATTTCCCCCCATTTTGACTGCATTACTGACAAATGCCTTGGTAATAAATAGACTTAACGTACAGAAATTACAATGTGCAGTTTTATTCAGACTCCAGGCTCCAGGCTAACATTTGAGGGCAGCAGCACTGGAGCCAAGTTCTACAGAAAGTATTTGGCAGCACTGGGGGGCTGACAATAAAGCACTGAGCTTGAGTTGATGTGTAGATAAAATGAACTCTAATTATTATCAATCATAATGTCTTAATATTAATTCAAAAGCAAAACGAGTGAAAAAATATATATATTAGGGAGTGGAAATAGCTAATAAGCCAATAAGCGCTACCACCTACTAATTACAATGGCAATTTAATGTCTTTTTTGTTTTTTAAATAAGTGTGAGTTTTCCTACATCTTGAAACTTTTAGTTTTATAAATGGGGACAATCTTTGAAGGATGAACAAATAATGGTTTGGTCATCACATTAAAAATAACATTTAAATATTATAATATTATAGTTTTGAAGTGCTGCAAAAAGACGTGTAGTACTTGTAAGCGTTTGACTATTTCTGTCACAATACCATAGTTACAGATAGTGTTACTACATTAAATCCATGGTGAATGTTGCTGATTTGTGGACAAAGTCTTTTATAACTTGTTCATTCATGGCACAATGTTGCTCCTGGTTTCCACGTCAGCGGTGTTTGATCTGATATCGGTGGTTTATAACAGAGAACTCTGCACCGAATCTGAATGTTTCTCACTAGATCTTGCAGCGATCAAAGACTTTATATACAGACTTTGCAGCGAAGTTATTAATTCTGTGGCAAATTCAATCGATTTCTTCACTGGTGATCGAGGTCGGCCCGCGACTCGCAAGTAGCTCGCTCCGCTGCGCTGACCTATTTTTGGTCTGAACTGATAAACAAATGAGTAGCACAGTTTCGTTATGCTTTCATTTCGTTTGTCATTTGATGCTGGGCAACGTTGTGGTCGCGCCAACCGACCTATGTAAAAATTTTGGTCCACTGGCAGAAAAAATGGTTGCAAAATGCCGCTAGAGGTCGCTTATTCAAAACAAAGGTGTAGCTTGATGACGCCTTGATTTCGCAGAATCATGAGAGTTGTTGTCTTCACATCTACAGCCGGTGGAAAAGAATCCAACGGGACTCGGGCAGAAATCATATTCATGGATGAGCTAATGTATTAAAGATTTATTAACCCCTAGAGGTTGAAGATCACGGCAGCGCGACTGCCTCAATTTTTTTCTTATCAGTGCCAAAGAGACTCAAATAACTCTGTCGATTTTTATCATTCAGGCAAGTGTTATACATCATTATAATCTGTTTCATAATTATAATCTAGTCTATGCAAGTATATCCCCCCGCATCATCTCGAATAGACACATCAAGTTTAGTGCATGTACTTTACAACGACGCGGTAAAGAATAATCCTGGAATAATTTACCTCAGAAGAAAATATGTTAAATTTCAAACAGCAACTGATTCAGCCGATGATTGTGAGGTAAGTTTATTCTGTTAGTGTCTGTGAATATTAAACCGCAAAAGACAGTTTAAATGTGAATCCTGCTGCAACATAAAATGTCATAGACGTAAGACTGTTTAGACAAGATTTCTTTGGCCTGTTCTGGACAGATTATGAAGTGTTTACTGTAAAATAGCCTAGTGTCACATCAATAAAACTTTTGTTCGCAAATTTCTGCTCAGATGCTATACGTTTTGTGTACAATAGGCTACTTGTTGTAGCCATTAAAACGTATTTTTTTTCATATTTATGTTTAAATATTATAGCCTAATGTTATTTTTTAATTTCATCTATGTTGATTATGAAAAGTGAACAGCATGAGTAAGAAAGGACACATCATAAGATGCGCAATATGTCGGGAGACATGGAGTGGGTCAGACATGATTTTGACCACTTCATCAAGTTTTGTTTTGTAGAAAGCCTTTCTTTAAAGTGAATTTCGTTTTGTATAAATTGTATCTTAATTTTAATCAATGTTTCATCAGCCAATTGCCTGGGTTTAACATTACTGTAGTATGAAGCAGGGTGGAGCGGAACGAGGCTGCTGGAGCGATTGCTAATGAGAGATGAGCGCGACACACGGCTCAAGAGCAGCGGAGCTTTTATTCTGCCGCAGACGAGCGCTTCCACTTCTTCTGCTCATGTTTATGTGGGGTAACGCAGCGCTGTTTTATCATATTAGATACATTTGAGTGTGTTGAAAGTTGTTATAATGCTACTCTGTGCGTTTGCTCGGCGGCGACTATGAGAGACTTGTTCACACTGCAGTAAGATATTAGGCATGGTAAAACATGGTACTCGCTGTAAATCATGAAATCCAGATTTAAAAAATAAGACTAACTGTGTTAAGCTGTATAACAATGATTAGTTTTCTGTCGATGAATGTCTCCAAACAGCTGCTCATCTGTCTAATAAAACACATCATATATTAAAGAGTCTTTGGTGTTTCCATGGTTTCTACAAAATAAAACTGGAAATCGAGGGTAACACGGGTATAATGTCATTGATCCGATCCGTGTCCTGGTTAAAATTGCTTATTTCTCTGGATTTAAACATTCTTGGAAACATTATTCTAGTGGTTTTTGGGTATTTTAATCCAAAAATCATACATATTGTGCCTTTAATTTGCAACATGTCAATTTACTCTCATTAGAGTATTTGTAGACTCTTAGGTTAGGGTTAGTAGAATAAGTTGACATGTACTTGCAAATTTACTTACAGTAGAAATAGAAATATAAATACAATAGAAATAAATGGTCTTTTCCACAGATCATGCAAACATAAATGTAACATTTAATAAATGTAACACTGACGGGCTTACGTTCAAGGTATGTTCGAGCACATTTTTAATTAAATCATACATCATTTTTAAACAATAACCTCTCTTCAGAAAGTTACACGATTCGGTGTTTGGGGGGATTGATTTGGCATTTTGATTTTTCAAAATTAAAAAAAAAAAAATACAATTTTTTGGGTCTCACTTCTTTTTGGTGCTGAAAAATTGCATACTAGAAACATTTCACAAGGTTGATTTATTGATTGCCTTTGCACTTTGAACACAATTTAAACAGACTGCAGAGCAAGCCACAATTCAGGCCTTTATGAGGGCCTTGCAGATCTAAAAAATCTACAACTCAGCAAAACTAAAGATGTTACAAATACCCTATTTAGTTACCCTATAGGGAATGGTGATAAAGGGTGCCGACATCCTCCCTTCAGGAGAGCAAATTATGGCCTACTTCTAAAAAGGACTGTTAAACATTAACTTTAACTAATTAAATATGTGATTGCAAATTAACAATCAATTTTTTTTGGTGTTAGATTTAAAAAAGGTGTCAAGGAAACTTAAAAAAGAATGCTACATTACACTCTACTGCTAACATGAAGTAGTTTTTGAATTAACATCTCAATTAAGGTAAATGCATTCAATTTGATAAATTTAGATTCAATTAAAAAAAAAGAGAACACACCATAATTCACATTGAAATATACGTCAAAAACAATTGTGAACAGCTGCATTCACCTGAATACAGTATACATTTATTAGTATTTGCATATTTAACATATATACAAACATATTGTGTCTTTTCTAAGATGTTTAGCTCTATTTCTAGTCCCAGCACTGATTTAGATGTAAGCCTTACAGTTTAGCCAAAGCACTTGGAAGAAATTTAAGACAATTTAATTATTGATTTATATACATTATCATTAAAAAGTTTTTTTTTAAAGAAATCAATACTTTTATTCAGCAACGATACAAAGTAACAGTAAAAATACATTTATAATGTAAAAAAGATTCCTATTTCTTTTTCTTTTTTAACTTTTGAACCATTCAATAAAGAATCCTAAAAAATGCATCACGGTTTCCACAAACATATTAATCAGCACAACTGTATTCAACTGTGATAATACGAAATCAGCAAATCACCAAATCAGCAAAATTAGAATGCTTTCTGAAGGATTATCAATTCAGCTTTTGCCATCACAGGAATAAATCACATCTTTAAACATATTTAAAAATAGAAAAGAGTTATTTAAATTGTAATAATGTCACAATGATTCTGTTTTACTGTATTTTTCAAATAAATGTAGCCTTGCTAAGCATGAAAGACTTTTTTAAAAAACATTAAAGTCATAATAAATTTTTCCTTGAGCTTTTGACACATAAGAGGTCATCATACTATAAGAATATCCTGTAAGTTTCAGAACTAAACACTTCCCTGTGAGTCCAAAAACAGCTTTTATTGTAACCAAGCCCAGAGAACGACTCATTGTGGAATGAGCCTGTAATATATGGTGAAAGACCGCCTCTGCAGAAGAAGATCGGCGCCTACTTCATCATTGCAGCTTTGGCCCCACCTACTGGCGTGTTAATGAGATGACGAGTAGAGAAGAGCGATACAGGATCACTGGACTAAAAATAACATTACCTTCCAAAGGATCCTAATGCTAGGAATGTGCTTATTTATTTTCAACAATGTGAATGTCTCAGTTGAGCATTATTTATTTGTATTCGCTACATTTCACTGTGGATTCTAAATCAGTCGCAATTTTGGCGCAGACTTTGCAAACAGACTTTTACGATATGGACTCGACAGTAATGCCACAACATGTGAGTAACCGTGTTAATTCTAATGACTGATCTGTGACCAGTGATTTCTGATATGTAATGATTCATGTACAGTCAGATGTTCTTTGTCTGTGTCAGTAAACCAGATGAAAATAATCTGTTATTTAAACTGTGATTAAATTATATATAGAAAGCAATCAAAGAACGCTGGAGACAATCGCTGGAGCTGTCAAACAGCGCGAGTTTATCAGTGACTGAGTTCTGGACTCGCACCAAAACTCCCGTAATAATCAACAAATCTTTTATTGACATTGTGTTTGCACTGTTAGTTATGATGAACGCATTCGTTAGTGTGCAGAAATCGAGTTGCAATGACGAGATCACTGCATTCATGCGCTCAACATGTCTGTGATCGGCTACAATGATCATCACTGCAACCTTTCATGCCACCATCTAAATATAATGCTATAATCAACACTTTTCACCATTAGTTAACCTTGAGAGCTGTAATAGTGAAAACGTGCTAAACGTTTTCGAGAGTTCCACATGTAATACTAGCTATTTCATATGCAAAGATTTCAGCCAATCACAGCAGTGGGTGTTTACACTGAAGTCTCACAGCAGCAAATCACAGCAGTGGGTGTTTACACTGAAGTCTCACAGCAGTCAATCAGAGCAGTGGACGTTTACACTGAAGTCTCACAGCAGCCAATCACAGCAGTGGGCGTTTACACTGAAGTCTCACAGCAGCCAATCACAGCAGTGGGCGTTTACACTGAAGTCTCACAGCAGCCAATCACAGCAGTGGGCGTTTACACTGAAGTCTCACAGCAGCCAATCAGAGCAGTGGACGTTTACACTGAAGTCTCACAGCAGCCAATCACAGCAGTGGGCGTTTACACTGAAGTCTCACAGCAGCCAATCACAGCAGTGGGCGTTTACACTGAAGTCTCACAGCAGCCAATCACAGCAGTGGGCGTTTACACTGAAGTCTCGCAGCAGCCAATCACAGCAGTGGGCGTTTACACTGAAGTCTCGCAGCAGCCAATCACAGCAGTGGGCGTTTACACTGAAGTCTCACAGCAGCCAATCAGAGCAGTGGGCGTTTACACTGAAGTCTCACAGCAGCCAATCACAGCAGTGGGCGTTTACACTGAAGTCTCGCAGCAGCCAATCACAGCAGTGGGCGTTTACACTGAAGTCTCACAGCAGCCAATCACAGCAGTGGGCGTTTACACTGAAGTCTCACAGCAGACACGCCCCTTCAAACAGAGCGTTCAGAGCAGAGGCTAAAATCGTGGTAGGAAAAATGCATTTTATTGCTAAATTATTACTTTTTTTTATGTAAAAATCATACTAACATTATAACTGCACCACAGAAAACATTATAAACAATAAAACAATGCAGTTTATGACCCCTTAAAAAAAATCTTACAGAGCCCAAACTTTTTAACAGTAGTTTGGACAGCCTTTTTCCTTCTGGTTATTATGAAAAACCTTGAAGAAAACATGAATATGGATATTCAAATGAAGTGAACTCCATTTTTGAGCTGTTGCTTTTGGCACAGGCACCCTGAGGATTTCACACACACACTTTTGAGTACTGAACCATGAACCTTTACAAGTCTTTCCTCACAAATCCATGGCTCATATTATAAAAAAATTGTCCTGCAACATAAAGGTCAGTTAAGTTAAAGGTCAGTTCAGTATAATGTCTCCAATCTCTAGAGAGCATCCTGCACTTTTGCCTCAATGATGGCCGGCAAAATATGTTTGACTTGACTTCCGTAGCAGTAGAATAAAGTCCTTTAGAGGCCATTAACTAATTCCCTCCACTGTAAATGTAGATCCACAATGAGCAGTAGCAGAAATGCTTCTGTTGAAAATTTATTCAATAAATGCCTTCAGGCGGCGTACGCACGATATCTCATTCCGTGAAACCTTACAAAACAAAACACACAGTGAGCACGCTGCTTTAAACAATTAGCATTATCATTAAAGGGATAGTTCACCCTGAAATGAAAATAAAGCCATCTTTTGCTCACCCTGCTGTTGTTCCAATGCCCTATGTCCTTCTATCTTTTCGGACCTCAAAAGCAGAAATTTTAAAAAACGTCCTGCATGCGCTCCTCCATATAATGGCAGTGAATGGCGACCAGGCTAAAACTTTACAAAAAGGATACAAAAGTATCACACAATGATACAGTGAGACGCGCGCCATATATTGAAAGTGTTTAGGCGGCATACTGTAAGGTTTTGCGAGAAAGAAACCGTATTATTCAGTCAAAACACTGAGCTCAGCCATTACTCTGTGCGCGTTCCTGTGAGTGTGTGCGAGCCGTATGCCTCCTGAACACTTTCCATATATGGCGCGCGCCTCCCTGTATCATTGCGTGATACTTTTGTATCCTTTTTGTAAAGTTTTAGCCTGGTCGCTATTCGCTGCCATTATATGGAGGAGCGCGTGCAGGACGTTTTTTAAAATTTCTGCTTTTGAGGTCCGAAAAATATAGAAGGACATAGGGCATTGAAACAACAGCAGGGTGAGTAAAAGATGGCTTTATTTTCATTTCAGGGTGAACTATCCCTTTAAGCACTCAAAAGAGATGTTCTCAGTAAATGTAATAATAGGTGGCACTGATGGTATGATAAGAAAACTACCAGTGTCGTTTGACACATTATGTTCTGCCGTTGAATACAGATGTTATTTTGACACGTGTACTCTGTCAAGAGATTTGGTTTTGCATTTCAAAGCGGAGACAACTCAAAGGTTGCCGTAACCGTCAGAGCTGGTACCAACAAAGCCAGAGAGTACCACTGTTTTATCCTGTTTTAGTCACTAAAGACATGTTCCTCCAGAGATACTCTGCTATAAATAATTCATTTAATGTCAGTCTAAGTGTACGTCCTCTTCATAAGTAACAGACAGCCATACTGTTTTCTGATCCTTTTATCTTTTTTGACATATTATTAAGGTCAAGTTCACAATTTTCTCCAATTTGTAACATACAGGGTAAACAATCTGTTTGTTTCATGACAAATCGGAGAGAGCCGTTAAAGACCTCGTGAGTTTTGTGGATTTTCAACGTGATCTCATGAGAATACGTGTGTACTTTTATGTAAAGTGTAGTTCTACCACACGTACATTTATTAACATTTTCATACACACGTAAACGTAAAATATTGACGTATTGACAGCACTAAAACGTAAAATATTTACGTATGAACAACTTTACCGACGTACAAATTTGTACGCATTCCTATTTATGAATATTAAAATCGTGGCATTATTATTTTGATCATTTGTTATATCAATGAAATGTTTTCAGTCGCATTTATTAAACAGTTTACTCATCTACTTAAGAAATAATAACATTTCGCTCTGTTCATGACTCCTCGTTTCGGAGGATTACATAAGACTACACTTGAAAAACTTAAAATGAATAACATTTCTTTAATTGTTTAACCATTTTGTTATATTTAGTTTGTTTGCCGTGAGACACAAAAGGCGTTTTCTCCTACACAGTGACTGACAATATATCCATAAAATACACCAAAACAACATAAAATCACAAAAAAAATGTAACGTCAAATCGCTCGTTATGATGAATTCAATGAATTCAAATCAAATTATGATGAATTCAAATTAAAAAATTGCGCCGTCAAGAAGCGTTACGACATGTTTTACGGCAGTGATATCAAACGCTCAGTGGCTCATGCCGTGTTTCAGTCGATGCACATTTGAAATTGGGAAACGCGCGCCTTCATGGAGTGAATCCGGATTAACATTTTCATGGATTAATAACTTAAATCCTGCTCTTTACCTCATACAAAACTATTATATCCCGACAGAGAGGACTGCGACTGCAACACACCGTCATTTGAACGACCGCTTTTGACATTTTCGCAATAAATAAATTATTGTGATTACACTTGTCTGTCTGTTATATTTTTCTTCATAACTGTACATAGTTTTAAGAAATGGTTATGGGTAGGTTTAGCGGTATAGGATTAGCAGCTCAAAATATTGTTTTATCGTTGCTATTTTGTTACTAAAATGGTCATTTTTCCTACACATCTCTGTCCATTACATTTTATTATTTTATATTCTGTATAAAACGGGTATGTTTAGGTTTGGGAGTAGGGTTAAGGGATCTTACATTCATCTATAAAATGGTAAAAGGGAAATTATACCGATATCTTTATGATATGAAAGATTCATAAATATTTAACGTTTTGTAGCTGTAAAAACATCATAATGCTACGTTTAAATGTTGCCAATACGTCCATATTATACGTTTCAGCATCTATCCAAATATACAAAAAAAAGTATGTTTTGTGTCTTTGAAAGTTACGTATTAATACCTATGTATTAACAATGAGACCAGGCTGGGATTTTAGTCCATGTCAATTAGCTTTGAAGCTTATCTACATACTAATAGACAAAATAAAATTTTAACAGACATACACATGTAGTCTGTTTGCAAATTACCTATTTGACCTAACACAGCCACATACAAATTTTAGCCCAATAAACAGAAAGAGAACATACACCTTCCCACTAGCAAGAAGCACATAAGTATATAACAAAAGTATGTAACTTTGTATAGTGAAATTAAATCATCATCAAAGTTCAACAAGTTAGTGAACATTTCATTCACAGATATACAGCAGACTGCTGAAATTAGTACTTTTATTCAGCAAGGATGCATAAAAGTGACATTAAAGACATTTATAATGTTACAAAACAATTATATCTCAAATAAATGCTATTTTTTGATGTAAGTTAATAAAAAATACAGCTGTTCATTGTTTGTTCATGCTAGTTCACGGTGCATTAACTAATGTTAACAAATACAACTTTGGTTTTAATACTGTATTAATAAATGCTGTAGAAGTGCAGTTTATTATTAGTTCATGTTAACTAATAGGGGCGTTGAAATTAATTGTTCCTATGATGCATTGCGATGTGGACGTGGCCGATTCTGCATCGATGCAGTAATAGACCATAATCTATTATGCCCTACTGACGTTTCTCTGACGTCATTCGTCACATACGCGCTTTAAGCGCTAGCGTAAAATGGCGGAGGGAGGCGAAACACAAAAGCAAGTAATAAAAAAATGCACCCACTATTTTAAAAGCTGACGTCTGGGAATATGGTCACCAAAGCATCAGCAAATAACAGCACTTGCGTCTATCTGCCATGAATGTACGAATGTATACATTCTCTCTGCTTGTCAGCTCTGCTTTTTAGAAAAGTGAGTGAGAACACACACAAACACAGTTTTAATCGAACCACACGTCATCAATGGTGGTTCTCTTCTGCGATTGAGTACGATTGCGTTCATATCAGTAGTGAACCGTACATGCAGACTCGGGTATGGTTTGTGGGTGCGCACCCGAGTTCGGAAAACAGCGTTCACATCATCCAAACGAACTGAACTCTGACGTCAATTGAACCCACGCATGCGCACCAAAAGTGCTAGTGTGAAGGCACCTATAAGAATTACACTTAATTATATTTAATACAGACCCTAAACTTTTGAACAGAAGTGTATGCAAGATTATGTACATAAAGTGAGGGGAATGTTGATTTGTTATTTATTGCAGATTCGCATTGATTACAATACAAAATCTTAACCTAATGATAACAAAAAGGCTTATTTTTTTCTTTAATAAAAGGAACTGAATACATTAACAAATAACTACAAACAATAGGGAGATTAACTTATTAAACATTTTAAATGACTGACAGCTTCATTCATGAAGAAATTATAATTGCTGAATTTGCAGATTTTTGAAGAAATTCATTACTTTCATAATGAAAGACAAAAATAAAACGATAAAAACTTCATCTAAATTCCAAATGCTAACTCTTCAGCCAGCAGCAAGAGCTGTACGTTTGATTATCTGCAGCCCAGAATGTTAAATGTGTTTTGCTCACTGTTCTAAATATGGCAAGCATAAAGTCATTCTAAAAAAGAAAAGCATAAAAAGCTCTGTGCACTATTTAGAGCCTCCACACGTCTCTTTAACGGCAGATTCCAGCAAAAACTGCAGCACACAAGCTCTGTTTATTGACAAACTGTAACAGTCACCCAAGGAACCATATGAAAGTTAATAAGAGAACTGTTTACAACGGCACCGTGACCCTCTGTATGACAATGACCGTCGGAGTGAGGAATGATTCTATCACTGCATTTATGACTTGTGTCTTGGAACGATAGCGTGTATCTTTGCGAGCAATATTTGTGATATGGATGGACGGAATGCGACTCAAAGCCATTTTCAAAGCCAATAAAGGGCTTACAATGAGTGTTCTCCCTTTATACTGCACACACTCTCACACAATCACCAAGAAACATGGGGATGTGTGTGTGTCTGTCTCACCAGATTGGATTCTCCAGCCTCTGTATGAGGTAAAGCATGTTAAATTGCATTTTAATAGAGTCGTACCATCCTCTTACTTTTGATGCCGGATTTCTGAGCTTCAAAGAGATCTTCAGTTGACAGGAGCAGCAATTGAATAGAAATAACTTGGTATATCACAGTCTATTCCCAAGATTTGACCTCAGCTTTCCATAGCGGAGATGTGGGAATCCTCAGTAAGGCGTGATATGGATGATCAAATATGAATATAAACTCACTAGCAAAACAAAAGCACAAACATTAGAAAAAACAAAATAAACCGAATGTGAGATTGAGATATTAGAGTTTTGGTTCAGTTGAACAAAAGGACAAAAATCTGGCAGACCAGATCAGCTAGCAGTTTTTCTACAATCCATTAACGAGCACTTCATTATGATGATTAGCAGCAACTGAGAGCACCATTAATACGGTTAAGTTTATCACAAAATAATCACCACTAATTGTTTTAGATAAAAAAGGATTTTAATAATGCAAGGGCTGACATTTATCATAGCTATAATTCTACACTCAATTCAGAAGCTTTTAATTTACTTATAAAAGCATTACAAAACATATACACATATACATATATATATACATATACATATATATATACACATACATATATACATATATATATATACACACACATATATATATATACACTCACCTAAAGGATTATTAGGAACACCTGTTCAATTTCTCATTAATGCAATTATCTAATCAACCAATCACATGGCAGTTGCTTCAATGCATTTAGGGGTGTGGTCCTGGTCAAGACAATCTCCTGAACTCCAAACTGAATGTCAGAATGGGAAAGAAAGGTGATTTAAGCAATTTTGAGCGTGGCATGGTTGTTGGTGCCAGACGGGCCGGTCTGAGTATTTCACAATCTGCTCAGTTACTGGGATTTTCACGCACAACCATTTCTAGAGTTTACAAAGAATGGTGTGAAAAGGGAAAAACATCCAGTATGCGGCAGTCCTGTGGGCGAAAATGCCTTGTTGATGCTAGAGGTCAGAGGAGAATGGGCCGACTGATTCAAGCTGATAGAAGAGCAACTTTGACTGAAATAACCACTCGTTACAACCGAGGTATGCAGCAAAGCATTTGTGAAGCCACAACACGCACAACCTTGAGGCGGATGGGCTACAACAGCAGAAGACCCCACCGGGTACCACTCATCTCCACTACAAATAGGAAAAAGAGGCTACAATTTGCACGAGCTCACCAAAATTGGACAGTTGAAGACTGGAAAAATGTTGCCTGGTCTGATGAGTCTCGATTTCTGTTGAGACATTCAGATGGTAGAGTCAGAATTTGGCGTAAACAGAATGAGAACATGGATCCATCATGCCTTGTTACCACTGTGCAGGCTGGTGGTGGTGGTGTAATGGTGTGGGGGATGTTTTCTTGGCACATTTTAGGCCCCTTAGTGCCAATTGGGCATCGTTTAAATGCCACGGCCTACCTGAGCATTGTTTCTGACCATGTCCATCCCTTTATGACCACCATGTACCCATCCTCTGATGGCTACTTCCAGCAGGATAATGCACCATGTCACAAAGCTCGAATCATTTCAAATTGGTTTCTTGAACATGACAATGAGTTCACTGTACTAAAATGGCCCCCACAGTCACCAGATCTCAACCCAATAGAGCATCTTTGGGATGTGGTGGAACGGGAGCTTCGTGCCCTGGATGTGCATCCCACAAATCTCCATCAACTGCAAGATGCTATCCTATCAATATGGGCCAACATTTCTAAAGAATGCTTTCAGCACCTTGTTGAATCAATGCCACGTAGAATTAAGGCAGTTCTGAAGGCGAAAGGGGGTCAAACACAGTATTAGTATGGTGTTCCTAATAATCCTTTAGGTGAGTGTACATATATATATATATATATATACACTCACCTAAAGGATTATTAGGAACACCTGTTCAATTTCTCATTAATGCAATTATCTAATCAACCAATCACATGGCAGTTGCTTCAATGCATTTAGGGGTGTGGTCCTGGTCAAGACAATCTCCTGAACTCCAAACTGAATGTCAGAATGGGAAAGAAAGGTGATTTAAGCAATTTTGAGCGTGGCATGGTTGTTGGTGCCAGAGGGCCGGTCTGAGTATTTCACAATCTGCTCAGTTACTGGGATTTTCACGCACAACCATTTCTAGAGTTTACAAAGAATGGTGTGAAAAGGGAAAAACATCCAGTATGCGGCAGTCCTGTGGGCGAAAATGCCTTGTTGATGCTAGAGGTCAGAGGAGAATGGGCCGACTGATTCAAGCTGATAGAAGAGCAACTTTGACTGAAATAACCACTCGTTACAACCGAGGTATGCAGCAAAGCATTTGTGAAGCCACAACACGCACAACCTTGAGGCGGATGGGCTACAACAGCAGAAGACCCCACCGGGTACTACTCATCTCCACTACAACTAGGAAAAAGAGGCTACAATTTGCACGAGCTCACCAAAATTGGACAGTTGAAGACTGGAAAAATGTTGCCTGGTCTGATGAGTCTCGATTTCTGTTGAGACATTCAGATGGTAGAGTCAGAATTTGGCGTAAACAGAATGAGAACATGGATCCATCATGCCTTGTTACCACTGTGCAGGCTGGTGGTGGTGTTGTAATGGTGTGGGGGATGTTTTCTTGGCACACTTTAGGCCCCTTAGTGCCAATTGGGCATCGTTTAAATGCCACGGCCTACCTGAGCATTGTTTCTGACCATGTCCATCCCTTTATGACCACCATGTACCCATCCTCTGATGGCTACTTCCAGCAGGATAATGCACCATGTCACAAAGCTCGAATCATTTCAGATTGGTTTCTTGAACATGACAATGAGTTCACTGTACTAAAATGGCCCCCACAGTCACCAGATCTCAACCCAATAGAGCATCTTTGGGATGTGGTGGAACGGGAGCTTCGTGCCCTGGATGTGCATCCCACAAATCTCCATCAACTGCAAGATGCTATCCTATCAATATGGGCCAACATTTCTAAAGAATGCTTTCAGCACCTTGTTGAATCAATGCCACGTAGAATTAAGGCAGTTCTGAAGGCGAAAGGGGGTCAAACACAGTATTAGTATGGTGTTCCTAATAATCCTTTAGGTGAGTGTATATATATATACATACATATACATATATATATATATATATATATATACACACACGCATTATATATACATATATATATATATATATATACACATATACACACACACACACACTATATATATATATATATATATATATATATATAATTAGCGCGTTAACACATGATTTTTTTGTTTTTCAGTTTAACGCATTAAAAATATTTAATACAATTAACGCAGCATCTGTTTTTTTCTGTCATTTTATGGCTTGCATTACATTATTTGATCATGCAAATTCATGCAAATGCTCAAGCGCGACCAAAGAGAACGCGCTGTCTGTGAATGTCCTGACTATGACACACACGACACACAGAAAGACGTGCCAGTATCGAGTTCTCTTTCATGCTTGAACGAACAATAACACACAGAATTATGCCAAAATGCCCGTTTTGTGGAGTATCCTTCGGTTTAGTGTGCCAGAGGTTCTGGGTTCTAATCCACCTCAGTGATTGTATACCAAGAGCATGGACACATTTGTGTGCATCTTGTTTTGCGATTTTACCGGAACGAATAGACAGTCTCTGCAACAGCAATAAACGTGCGTCTGTGTGAAGACTGTGCACAAGCCACATGAAAACAGCGGCAACGAGCACTGATTTCAAAATCAACACATTCCATTGCCAGACCGCCTCTTAACACAAACAAACAAAATGAATACTCTACTAGTCAACTGGAGATGTTTCCTTTGTATTACGTACATCTGTGCCACAAGAGGTTGGTAGGGACAAGATCGATCCTGGCAAAAAGTTGTGGGGACATGTTCCACCCGCAAATTACACCTAACAACCCTCTACGCACACCTTGGCAATAGAATCGCCATTGGCTAGTACATTTTTTAGTTTACTAGCCTGACTGATATATTATATGATTCCACCAAATCAGCTTATCTTTGTAAAATGGAACAGCTTTTTAAATATCTGAACATACACTCTTAACTCTCAATCAATCAAGCATTATATTATGATATTATGATAATCAAGCACTATTTAATGATGGTTACTTTTAGTTCTAATTACTAAAGTTCTATGTATGAATGCATATTTGTCATTTTAACTGAACTTAGGACTGGTGGTGGTGCTTAAGATATTGTTGGTCATTCAGTGTTTCTGTAAAAAACTACTGTAACTCTACTACTAATAACAATATACAACACACTAAAGATTGATGAGCTGCAGGGTTCATGAATATTAATCACGTTGTCAGTGTTTGCTCAAACTGATTTGCTGAAATCAAAACAGGGATGGTAATAGATGAGCGCCAGCCAATGAGATTGCCGTTTGCCTATTAGTCCCGCCCACTACCGGAGAAACCGGCATATCTTCTGCTTGTTCTTAAAGGGGTCATGAACTGGCTTTTTAAATTTTTTTATATTGTTGTCTGAGGTCAACTTATGATGTTCACGTGGTTTTTACATTCAAAAACATAATGAATAAGTAATAGGCTATTTTCTAACCTGGTTTTGAGCCTAGCACTTGAAACGCTCGGTTTTTATGGGCGTGCTGCATTGAAGACTTGGAAGTAAACACCCACTGCTATGATTGGATAACAGTTTTGCATATTATAATGAGCTTCGACTCCGTCAGTACATGTGGGAATTGTTTTGAAAACGGCAACCGGAATGATTCGCCCACAGGGCTCGCAATATGTCTTTATCAAACAAACACAATGATTTATCTCTCATCCACCCACAATTAATTGGAATGTTATTTTTTTTTTTTACTTGGCCCGCCCGATCGGTGGCTATAACCGCGAACTGTGCATCACTAACACACACACACACACACACACACACACACACACACACACACACACGTACGTGCATCAGCTTCCGCGATTGTATTTTCCTTCAAATATCAAGTCAAGAGAGTGAACAACGCACATCAAGAAAGGAATGTTATTTCACTATTTAAGATAGCCTGCCGGGCAGGACGGTGATACATTTTGGTAGCCCGACTTAAAAACACATAGCCCCGGGACGTCTGGCTTTGCGAGCCCTGGCCCATACATGTCCGAGTCTGATCCCGAATCGCAGGACAATGAACCAACAACACCTCAAATTGCATACTCCAGCCTGTGACAGCGTGGTAAGTTATGTTTAGTTAGACACATAATCAGTTGATATCAAACGATCTGTAACAATGCAATACTGTCACATATAAAAAACATGTTTTACTCACATAAGTGTGTTGCATCATTCCTGTCAGATCCAGCACACAGCATCGTTTTTTTAATCTCATTCTGTCTGCAAATCCAGTCTCGTTTACAAATGAATCCACAGTGAAATGAAGAGAACAAACGCGCAATGTGTTACCCACGTGAGCTGGAACTTCTTTAAAAATAAAGTTCAACCATGCATTCCTAATATTGGAATCCGAATCCGAACGAGTTTATGCTGCATGTTTATTGCTTGTAAGTTCGATCCGGTTTAGCTCCACGCACGTAGGCCTATGTTATTTATCTATGTCAGGCACGAGTCGGTGGGCGGGGCTACAGAATTAGGTGTTCGTCTTGAGGCGGCGTTTCACTGAACTCTGACGTCACGGGGACGCACATTCGCAGATCGATCGTTTGCTGAGCCAGCTGCAAATAAAAGCATTTCTTTGGCTAACAAGGAAGTTTTCAGCTCTGAAACTTACAGGGTATTCTTATATTAAGATTTTATATATCAAAACCTCAAGGGAAAGTTGCTTTCTCAATTCATGACCCCTTTAAAAGCTGAATAACTCCAAATGAACTCCGTTATTTTGACAGGAAAATACAACAAAGAATATGGTTTACATGTAGCGCATCGATTCTGCGTGGTATGTAAGACTCTCTCTCTCTCTCTCTCTTTGCGTGTGTGTGAGAAACACAACGCTCTCAGCAAAGCGACAGCGAGTTGTGCTCCTTCACACTAGCGTTTACGGTACGTCAAATACAGGTACGCGCGCATCCATTGAGCTGAACTGAAATAGTACAGATCGCTTGACGGAGTGTGAAACTCTCAAGCGCTCAGTCAGAGTGTTCAGCGAGTGAAACTATATCTGTGCTAAACTACTTAGCCTCTAACAGACACACTGGCATTTATTAGCCAATGGCTAACGATAGACATCATTTAGTCGCCCATAGTGAAGATGTAGTCGCTTATGCAAGATTTACTCACATTGTAGAGTGTTGCCTATGCATACACGTATATATGTATGTGATTATGTTTCATATTTGACTGGTTTGGCGCCAATGAGTTAGTGATATTTATGAGTCAACACAAAGGATAACAAATAGCCTCGTTCCAGCCAGATGATCTCTTACTGCAAGTGTCCACTGGTGTGGAAGAAACCCGCTCAATACTGCTTAAAACTTTAGTGGTCTGCAGCTTTTGGGGCTGTGTCTGTAAAACGCACAGCAGTGTGGATGCCTTCAGTATGGTTAATGATTGCTTTCAATATGTGGTCAATAAAGTTATATTTATGCACAATTACAGTGCAAACTTTACCTCTGTTTGCCCAAAGTATAGAGTAAAACTTTTGTTAACCAAGCTACAATGATTTTTCAAAATCTGAATTCAATATAGCAACAGTGTGCACTGAATACTCCAGAACTATTGAAGGATTTTGAAACTTATGACAGACTGACTACACTTCACAGCAACTGGCTGCCACCCTGTATTTTTCTTTTCCCATTTAAATAAAGTTGGACATTTCTCAACTTTCTGATGCTCCGCTGCCAATCCCCCACGTTAACCCATCGCTCAACTCCCATAAAGAGAATGAACTGAAAACGCCTGCTCAACTCCATGGCAGTGGACACATATGGAGCCAGTGATTTCGGAAGGGGAGTTTGCTGATAAAACATCCACCATCTGAAAATATACTTCCAGTATGCTACCGCTCCATTCCAGTCACGGAGACGTGTGTCATATTACACTAAAACCACATATCGTTTTTGTCTTCTGTGGCACAATGAACATGTCAGTGTCGCCAGTCTGTTTGATAAGCACGGCGAGTTTGGGAAACAGGAAATCAATCTGCGTTTTGTTGCTGTCACAAGAACCTAAAGACCAGCAGTGGCAGAGCTCTGTTCCAAAACCTAGCAATTTTCCTCACTGCATTCTGCCAAAATAGGCAGGTGCCTACTAAGACAGCATCCTAAACATAGACATGGTGTCAGAAAGCTGGTGAAATGTGCTTCAAACAATAATTCTGAGGAGAAATGTCTTTATTTTTGATTTCAGGCATGTTTAATGTTGCTTCCTGGTAATTCTCATAAAATGACTCCTTCCTATTGATTTACATTCATTAATATTTCACACACTTATGCACTCTTTTTCTTCAAGGATCAATAGTTGCACGATCAATAGTGAAACCAGTCACAATGCACGTGAATACAAATGGAATAACATGTTGTGATTCTGTTGTGTACAAACAACGTTTGACTTTGAGTTGTTCCTATGTAAAGCTGATATAATGGCTCTGCTCTGTGACCAAAATAAACATCTACATTATGAATACACAAGGCCCTAATATTTGAGACACAGCTGCAGGAACAATGTTTGCATCCAGTGAAAATGTCAGATAATTTGACATGCAAATGATGACCTCTTTCAGGCGCTGATTACTATGCAAAGTCTTTAATCAGGGAATGAATATTTACTTCATCTGCATCTCCAATACAACACATTCGCTTCATTTTCGTTCCTAAAAAAAAAGAAAAGAAAAAAGATTTTACGAAAAGCAGCTTTTGACATCTCCCGGCTCTTTGCTTGGCTTGGGGGATATCCCAAGTATCACTGCACTCTCTCCCATCACAGTTTGGATATAATCCTGTCCTCTAGGTTTCTGACAGAAACAAATTACAGACAAAAGCAGATGGGCTACATAGTCCCTTAAAAAAAGAGTTTTAGATATCAGCTTCATGGCTTTTAGGAAATACTGTGTTCACACGTTTCTGTACAAAGAGTGATTTTCACACTTCCTACTTAAAGTGCAGTAATTTGTCTTTTCTTCCATCAATGTTTATTTAAACTGTTTCTTCCAGGACTTTTTTTTTTTTTTTTTTACAAGTTATCACCTAATTAATGTATATAGTATATAAATTACTGCTGTCAATCGATTTAAAAAAATTAATTAATCGCACATTTTTTCTGTAATTAATTGTGATTAATCAGTTTTTAAGTTTTTAATATTTTTATATTGTAATAATTTCACAGTTACTCTCCAAATCAATGTAGAAACTTAAAGACAGTATATTTTAAATATTTGTTGTAATGGCATCTTTTTATGAATGAAGGCCAGTATCACTGATACTAATACTGATACTGATGTCTCTATGAAACATTAATAATAGACATTCAACATTACAGTATCATTGAAAGCTATCAATTTCAACATTTATTAGGCTTTAAAAAATAACTTTTAATTTAAGTGAACTTAAAACAATCTTCACATAAACCCATTATAATAAATGTCATATTTACTTGTGGCCTTCATATATAATCAACATACAGAAATTGAATAAAGTTATCAAAAACTTAACTGCATAAATTATAAATGAATTATAGATTTATCCTTATTAAAGCTACAATTTTCTCTGTTCCTTTGTTCTTTAGTGAACATTAATGACAGAATCACAGCAACTGGTTTATTAGGCTGCTGTCACTTTAAGATCTGCCGCTGCCGAACATGACGCGGATCTGACGCGCTGTCACGCGCATCTCATTTCCTCACAACTCTTTAAGTTCATTTAAGACGTTATTTAACTCATTTAAGACTGCTCTTATGAGAATATGAGACAAAATGGGCATTTTGACATAATTCTGTGTTATTGTTTGTTCAAGCATGAAAGAGAACTAGATGCTGGGGTGCTGTCTATGTGCATGATACTGGCGCGCGTCTTTCTGTGTGTCAGTCAGGACATTCAGAGACAGCACGTTCTCTTCTCTCTTTCTGAGCGTTGTGTGTGTGTGTCATAGTCAGGATGTTCACAGACAACGCGTTCTCTTCTGTCTTTCTGAGCGTCGTGTGTGTGTCATAGTCAGGACATTCACAGACAGCACGTTCTCTTCTGTCTTTCTGAGTGTCGTGTGTGTGTGTCATAGTCAGGACATTCACAGACAGCGCGTTCTCTTCTGTCTTTCTGAGCGTCGTGTGTGTGTGTCATAGTCAGGACATTCACAGACAGCGTGTTCTCTTCTGTCTTTCTGAGCGTTGTGTGTGTGTCATAGTCAGGACATTCACAGACAGCGCGTTCTCTTCTGTCTTTCTGAGCGTCGTGTGTGTGTGTCATAGTCAGGACGTTCACAGACAGCGTGTTCTCTTCTGTCTTTCTGAGCATCGTGTGTGTGTGTGTCATAGTCAGGACATTCACAGACAGCGCGTTCTCTTCTGTCTTTCTGAGTGTCGTTCTCTTTTGTCTTGTCGTGCTTGAATGGTTTTAAAGCATTTGCATGAATAAGAGCGTAATCATATAATGCAATTTAAACTGAAATTAATCACATGCATTAACATGCTCATTTTGACAGCACTAATTGTCATTTTTAGGCTGGTCTGCCTCTGCGGTCTAACAGCGCTCATCAATGTCAACATGATTGAGATGGCCAATCAAATTAAAGAAGGCTGGGTTTACTGTTCACAGAAGACGAGTGTGAATTCCAATGTGAGTGATGCTAGATTTAACAGTGTAAGAGTGTGTGATAAAATGTAAGTAGCTTAACATTTAATATTTGACAACTGTTTTACAATAAAAATGTACAGTAATATCCAGTGATACAAACTACTCAACATTTTTATGAAATTTTGCCATTTTGATTTGAAAATGTTATCATTTACATGTAATTCAACTGAATGTGACGAGACAAGAACCGTTTTTTTTCCTCTATATAATAGACATACGAATAGTGAATGTGTGCATATTTAAAAAAAAAAATATTATTTACAAATAATAATAATTTATTTTCTTTATATATATATATATATATATACATATATATATATATATATATATATATAAACTTTGGTCCCCCCAATGATCAAGACATGGTTACGGCCTTGCTATGATATCGAAATTGGTGTCAAAAATCATGAAATTTCAATCGTGTAAAATATTCCAATATTGTAACAACATTATTTCAAGCAAAACTAACTCTTGTTATATATATATATATATATATATATATATATATATATATATATATACAGTGGGGAGAACAAGTATTTGATACACTGCCGATTTTGCAGGTTTTCCTACTTACAAAGCATGTAGAAGTCTGTAATTTTTATCATAGGTACTCTTCAACTGTGAGAGACGGAATCTAAAACAAAAATCCAGAAAATCACATTGTATGATTTTTAAATAATTAATTTGCATTTTATTCCATGACATAAGTATTTGATACATCAGAAAAGCAGAACTTAATATTTGGTACAGAAACCTTTGTTTGTAATCACAGAGATCATACGTTTCCTGTAGTTCTTGACCAGGTTTGCACACACTGCAGCAGGGATTTTGGCCCACTCCTCCATACAGACCTTCTCCAGATCCTTCAGGTTTCAGGGCTGTCGCTGGGCAATACGGACTTTCAGCTCCCTCCAAAGATTTTCTATTGGGTTCAGGTCTGGAGACTGGCTAGGCCACTCCAGGACCTTGAGATGCTTCTTACGGAGCCACTCCTTAGTTGCCCTGGCTGTGTGTTTCAGGTCGTTGTCATGCTGGAAGACCCAGCCACGACCCATCTTCAATGCTCTTACTGAGGGAAGGAGGTTGTTGATCTCACGATACATGGCCCCATCCATCCTCCCCTCAATACGGTGCAGTCGTCCTGTCCCCTTTGCAGAAAAGCATCCCCAAAGAATGATGTTTCCACCTCCATGCTTCACGGTTGGGATGGTGTTCTTGGGGTTGTACTCATCCTTCTTCTTCCTCTAAACACGGCGAGTGGAGTTTAGACCAAAAAGCTCTATTTTTGTCTCCTCAGACCACATGACCTTCTCCCATTCCTCCTCTGGATCATCCAGATGGTCATTGGCAAACTTCAGACGGGCCTGGACATGCGCTGGCTTGAGCAGGGGGATGCGTGCGCTGCAGGATTTTAATCCATGACGGCGTAGTGTTACTAATGGTTTTCTTTGAGACTGTGGTCCCAGCTCTCTTCAGGTCATTGACCAGGTCCTGCTGTGTAGTTCTGGGCTGATCCCTCGCCTTCCTCATGATCACTGATGCCCCACGAGGTGAGATCTTGCATGGTGCCCCAGACCGAGGGAGATTGACCGTCATCTTGAACTTCTTCCATTTTCTAATAATTGCGCCAACAGTTGTTGCCTTCTCACCAAGCTGCTTGCCTATTGTCCTGTAGCCCATCCCAGCCTTGTGCAGGTCTACAATTTTATCCCTGATGCCCTTACACAGCTCTCTGGTCTTGGCCATTGTGGAGAGGTTGGAGTCTGTTTGATTGAGTGTGTGGACATGTGTCATTTATACAGGTAACGAGTTCAAACAGGTGCAGTTAATACAGGTAATGAGTGGAGAACAGGAGGGCTTCTTAAAGAAAAACTAACAGGTCTGTGAGAGCCGGAATTCTTACTGGTTGGTAGGTGATCAAATACTTATGTCATGCAATAAAATGCAAATTAATTATTTAAAAATCATACAATGTGATTTTCTGGATTTTTGTTTTAGATTCTGTCTCTCACAGTTGAAGAGTACCTATGATAAAAATTACAGACCTCTATATGCTTTTTTAAGTAGGAAAACCTGCAAAATCGGCAGTGTATCAAATACTTGTTCTCCCCACCGTATCTCGTTATCGTGAAATAAAATTACTCATATTGTCATATAAGATTTTGGTCATATCTCTCACTCCTATGTCTCTGTTCAGGCGAACAGTTAGCCCCACCCCCAACCCCACACCATAGGCTGAACTGTTGTCAGGCTGGTCAGGGAGCTTTTTCAAGGAAATCAAAGCCAACACAATACTTATAGCTGTCTCTGCATCTTCAGTTGGGATGGGGAAAGCATTCCAACATGGAAAACATTAAACATTTCTCATTCAACAGAATTTGGAAAACATGATCTTATTTAGCAAACAATTGATCCAATAAACACAGGAAACTAACCAATCTATAATGACATGAAGCTGAGGCCAACAGACTTTTCTAAGAAAGACGCTACGGTGAGTGTGTCTGACATGCTACATCTGCAGGAAGACATTCTGAGAGCACCATTGAAGCCAACAGCCACGAGGCAACTGCAGTCCCCTCATAAATGTGGATGGCAGCGGCAGCTCATACCAGCTTTATGAAGATTAGGAGGAGTTGGCTTTGTTTCTCCTTGACCTTATTATATATCAACAACTGCATGGAGGGAAATATGACGGTTTGACTAGTATTCTGAGCGAGACCTCTGGAGCACGGCTATTTTGATTAGCATGAATTAGTTTTGGTGTTAACACGGTTCGCCTCTGCAAACATGATCATAGCGCAGTTCCCTCCCACGCTGACACCATGTGCCGGAGAACATAAATTAATGGCTGTGCAGAAAAACAGGAAATGCAGATCAGATCTACTATTTTTATGCTGAAATCAAGGTGTTTTCATTAAAATAACATTCAGATGATAATGTGTTATGGTTCTAGAGAGAGTGAGAAATAGAAAGAGAAAAAGACTGTTCAAAGAGAGACTGAGAAAGAAACAGGCATAAAGATGAAAACATCTTTGATGTTTAATGGGACTTCCCACTGAAGCGCTGTGGTGCGACGTCATGATTCACACTGCAGATAGTTACATGATGACAGCATGGTCAAATCTCATTGTCATGGTGATTTCACGTTCACACACTCTATAACAACGGCTCTCGACGGATTTGGCCATTGGACCCACATTTTCCCATGGTCATTATGCCGCGACCCAAATTTTTAGGAACTTCAACTAAGCAAATTATTTCTCAAAAATGGTTGACACGAACAAGCACATACACATAAATTGTAAGAATATCACTAACACTGATGAATAAACAGTATAATTTAAGGATATTAAAGCTACACTATGTATTTTTTCGCCGCTAGGGGTCGCTAACCTCTTCAAAACAATAACAAAGGTGTAGATTGATGACGCAGTGAACGAGCATGGAATCATGGAACTTGTCGTCATACCGATGGATCTAATAATGTTTATGGGGAAATAATGTTTATGGAGGAATGAATGCATTTATGTTTTTTAACATGACTGTGGTATGAAGCAGGGCGCGATTACTAATAAGAGACAGATATCAGCGTCACACGCGTGAGTCCCGGGGGATATAAAGAAATGAGGACATTTCATTCTACCGAACTACCCGCAAGTGCTGAATTACTACTCATACAGGTCAGTTTATTTGACCAATTAAAATTGTGAGGAAACGCAATGCTGTTTCATTTGGTCTACACTATCTAAACTGCGTTTGAGTGTGTTTAAAGTTATAATGTTATTCTGTGTGTTAGTTTGTTGGCTGTATGAGACTAGCAGTAAGCTACATCAACATTAGAACATCATACTGATAATATTCTAATATTTCATCGTGTTGAGCTACATAAAATGTATTCGTTTTATGTACATTTGCTCACCTGTCTAATAAAGCACATGCAAGAACGGCATCTCTGTCAAGTCGAAGTTTTTTTTTGCGAAGCTCTCGGCATCTTGAAAACGCCACGTCGATAGTGATCCTCTTTTGATTTCTCATTTTGTGCCAAAGTCTGCTTGCCATGGTCCATAATGTTTGAATGAAACTACAACAGCGTAACGCTTGACGTTACGCAGTTGTCCACGTGTGTTGCATTGGTTTCTACGGCAGTAAGAGCGGAAACCGAGGATATGACGCCATTGACAGGCAACTCCCTCACACTCCCCGGTTCCAATTTTCTCACGATTTACAAATAGTTGGAAAAATTTGGGATATTGTAAGTACTCAACTGAACAAAATATATAACACTGGTCTAGTGGTTTTTGGATATTTTACTGCAAAAATCTTACACATTGCACCTTTACATAGCAGTCTAAAACTTATTTTTGTTAAAGACCCCCCTGTAGTGAAAATCAAGTTTTTAATGTTGTTTGTGTGTCTGTGCGGTGTTTTTAATATGCTTTAAGATGAACCATTTAAATTCACAAGTCAACACCATTGCTGAGTAGAAAATTAAAACTGCAGTGAACCATAGACAGTCTCAAAAACACGGTTTGAAATCGCTGGTGTTTCTGACGTCACAAACTACATTGTAACCAATCATGTCAACGTGTGGGCGGGGTTTTGGCACATTAACTCTGAAGCAGGGGAGTCTCAAGAGAAGCCACACCCATATATTTTTCTGTTGATATGAAAAATCATGTACATTTAGCAATATAGCAGGTGAATTATGTATATGATGTATATTATTATGATGTTATGATGAACTATATGCCTTTCTCCACTGTTGTTCAAACCATTTCTAAGGATGCTGATTTTTAGAAGACAGACTGAATGCCTTCTCGTTTTGAAAAACAGTCAGAAAGAGCACAACAAAACGGAAATACTCTACTTTGCTGAACTATTTTTAAGCTTAGCAACTTAAAGCAACAGTCATGAGACACTGAAAACACAACAACAAGATGTCAGTGAGTCTGCATACATAGAACATCAATTAAAAATAATTAACAATTTAAAAAATGTACAGTCAAACAATATATTTATTTCTAAAGCCTCTGCATGCTTCATAAGTCTGCCACAATAATACAAATGTCTTTATGTTAATTTGTGGGCTTTTTTTTTTTTTAAATATTTGTATGTGTGATTAATTTGGTAAATTAATCTGCATTTATTGTCATTTATTCAATTAACACTCTTTTTCTATCTACAGCCATAGTTAAAAAAAAAAAATAATAATTTAAAGGCAGCTTGTACCTGAACATTAAAGGGGTCATAAACTGCATTGTTTTGTTGTTTTATAATGTTTCCTGGGGTGCACTTATAATGTTAGTATGATTTTTACATCAAAAATTGTCATAATTTAGAAATAAAAGGCATTTTTCCTACCACGATTTTAGCCTCGGATATGAACACTCTGTTTGAAGGGGCGTGTCTGCTGTGAGACTTCAGTGTAACTTCCACTGCTGTGATTGGCTGCTCTGAGACTTCAGTGTAACTTCCACTGCTGTGATTGGCTGCTCTGAGACTTCAGTGTAACTTCCACTGCTGTGATTGGCTGCTGTGAGACTTCAGTGTAAACGCCCACTGCTGTGATTGGCTGCTGTGAGACTTCAGTGTAAACGCCCACTGCTGTGATTGGCTGCTGCGAGACTTCAGTGTAATCGCCCACTGCTGTGATTGGCTGCTGCAAGACTTCAGTGTAAACGCCCACTGCTGTGATTGGCTGCTGTGAGACTTCAGTGTAAACGCCCACTGCTGTGATTGGCTGCTGTGAGACTTCAGTGTAAACGCCCACTGCTCTGAATGGCTGCTGTGAGACTTCAGTGTAAACGCCCACTGCTGTGATTGGCTGACATCTTTGCATATGAAATAGCTAGTATTACATGTGGAACTCTCTCGAAAACTTTTAGCACGTTTTCACTATTACAGCTCTCAAGGTGAACTAATCGTGAAAAGTGTTGATTATAGCATTATGTTTAGATCTATGACATTATATTCAGATGGTGGCATGAAAGGTTGCAGTGATGATCATTGTAGCCGATCACAGACATGTTGAGCGTATGAATGCAGCGATCTCGTCATTGCAACTTGATTTCTGCACACTAACGAATGTTTTTATCTAGTGTTAATTTCGTCAGCTATTTTTTTATTTAGTCTCAGTCTTAGTCCTGTATCAAATGTGCTTTTTAGTTTTTATCATATTTAGTCAACCTTGTCCTTTTTTTGTTTAGTCAAGTTTTAGTCGACTAAATGTCTGAGCATTTTAGTCTAGGTTTTCGTCAATGAAAACGAAAACGTAGTCACATTTTCGTCATGCTGCATTGATAATCCCGATTACTTTGCTCAAAATTATAATCACAATGATTGGATTGTTGTCATTTGAGAAATGTTTTTTTATATTTCATCAGAATTGTTTCACTTTCACATATAAGCACAAATCACGAGAATGTCGACCCACACGCATGGTTTATTTTACCTCATCTAGTTTAATTATTTATTATAGGTGATTTTTCATATAGGCCTAATGGAAAAAAAATGAAAGTTCTCTAAAAAATTTAAATGTACTAAAGAATCCACAGTGAAATGTAGCGAATACAAATAAATAATGCTCATCTGAGACATTCACATTGTTGAAAATAAATAAGCACATTCCTAGCATTAGGATCCTTTGGAAGGCAATGTTATTTTTAGTCCAGTGATCCTGTATCGCTCTTCTCTCCTCGTCATCTCACTAACACGCCAGTGGGCGGGGCCAAAGTTGCAATGAAGAAGTAGGCATTGATCTTCTGCAGAGGCGGTCTTTCACCATCTATTACAGGCTCATTCCACAATGAGTCGTTCTCTGGGCTTGGTTACAATAAAAGCTGTTTTTGGTTTTCAGTTCTGAAACTTACAGGATATTCTTACAGTATGATGACCTCTTATATGTCAAAAGCTTTTGATTTCTCAGTTCATGACCCCTTTAATATTAAAAAATTGATATTGAAATATCAATACTTGGTATTGAAAAACCAAGTTAACTATCATTACAGGCAGATATTGGCTTCTGGTACCTGAATCTCATTAATAAACAGCAACAGCTTGTGATGTTGTGTCTTCTTAATGCTCTGATCTGTCTGGAGGTCCTAGTTACATACAATTATTCATTTTATTACATTCCACTTTGTTAAAGGACCCATAAATACCATTTTCCCAGAAGGCATCAGAAATGGCAAGGGGCACATTCAAGTACCCCTACTTGATTTTAAAAACTTAAGGTGTTTGCAATGCAAATGCCATGACCAAGGCACCAACCGCCTGTGGTTATTAAGGATAAGGACACTGTAGTCAGGGCACGCCGAAGGCCTTTGCACACTCACAGACAGATGCATTCGGAGCACAGAGACATTAGACACACATAGGGATTTGGGGAGTCACAGCCTGGGGGAACTTGCTGGAAGACAGACACACTGTAAAAAAAAATAGTTTGAAGAACTTGTAAAAATAAAGGCAACAGATGGCATGGCTTTTGTAGAGTTATTTACTTAAGTCTTGTCTGAACATAAAAAAAATCAAGTTGCCCTGACTTAGAATTAGCAGCAAAGAATAGATTTTTTGTGCTTATCTATGCCTAAAGTTTTTGTAGTCTGGTGGGTTTAAAATTTGATTAAAATCATATTTTTCTGATCTGATTTTAATCTCTTTTGGATCACACTGGATTTGGACATTTGCTGTGCAACAAGTTGTCAGGTGTTGCGATGAGAAGACTTCATTAAAGCATTGCATATATGTCTCCTTTTCCCATTTTGCATGATGTTGTCTGAAAATGCTACTGTACAATCAATGCTTTATGACAAACAATGCAAACATGCAAGAAGCGAGTGCCATTGGGGGAAAAAACAGATCTGGTCACATATATATTATTCAGTAATATTATTGATTTGACTGCACTGACACTATTGGATTTAAAACACGAGCTCTGTTGTATTCTGCGATTGTTTCTGAAGAGCGCAATGTTGGTGACGTACGCGCGTGAGAGTCTGTTATATTGATGCACGAAGAACAAATTGTGTATGTGCGCGCTCTCGATCACTAATAATGGATAATGTTTGATTTGTCATGTGTACGTTGTTGTGTTTCGTAATCGTAGTTTATTCAGTCAAGTCAAAGCGGTTGATTTTGTTTTTTTGCCGTCTCCGTGTGGTCCTGTTCGGTATCGCAGCTTGACTCGTCTAAAATGAAAACAATCTTGTTGTTGTTGCTCTGTACACATATTAAGTTTTTTTTTTTCTGTAGTGTTTTTTTTTTTTTTCTCATGGGTGCTTAGGTGTATATAAATTTATTATATAATAGAATTATATGGACTCCTTATATTGCAGAAAATACAGTTTTGTGAGAATCACCCTTCAATCTAATTGTTTATTTTGCTGGATATAGCAAATGATGACAAAATGAATGTGTTTAATGAGATAAATGGCGTATGCTTAATTTCACGAGTTTTCACAAGTGTCACAAGTGAAATTTCACAAGTGTGCAATTAATCGTGATAAAAAAAATGTCATCGATTGACAGCCCTATATATTACCTTTTGAAAATGCATTAATCCAATTCAGCTGCAATGCTTGCTGCTTTAATTTAAATTATATTAAAAAAACATTATATATTTATTATATATTGTATAATATATATATATATATATACACAGTGGGGAGAACAAGTATTTGATACACTGCCGATTTTGCAGGTTTTCCTACTTACAAAGCATGTAGAAGTCTGTAATTTTTATCATAGGTACTCTTCAAATGTGAGTGACAGAATCTAAAACAAAAATCCAGAAAATCACATTGTATGATTTTTAAATAATTAATTTGCATTTTATTGGATGACATAAGTATTTGATCACCTACCAACCAGTAAGAATTCCGGCTCTCACAGACCTGTTAGTTTTTCTTTAAGAAGCCCTCCTGTTCTCCACTCATTACCTGTATTAACTGCACCTGTTTGAACTCGTTACCTGTATAAAAGACACCTGTCCACACACTCAATCAAACAGACTCCAACCTCTCCACAATGGCCAAGACCAGAGAGCTGTGTAAGGACATCAGGGATAAAATTGTAGACCTGCACAAGGCTGGGATGGGCTACAGGACAATAGGCAAGCAGCTTGGTGAGAAGGCAACAACTGTTGGCGCAATTATTAGAAAATGGAAGAAGTTCAAGATGACGGTCAGTCTCCCTCGGTCTGGGGTACCATGCAAGATCTCACCTCGTTGGGCATCAATGATCATGAGGAAGGTGAGGGATCAGCCCAGAACTACACGGCACGACCTGGTCAATGACCTGAAGAGAGCTGGGACCACAGTCTCAAAGAAAACCATTAGTAACACACTACGCCGTCATGGATTAAAATCCTGCAGCGCACGCATCCCCCTGCTCAAGCCAGCGCATGTCCAGGCCCGTCTGAAGTTTGCCAATGACCATCTGGATGATCCAGAGGAGGAATGGGAGAAGGTCATGTGGTCTGAGGAGACAAAAATAGAGCTTTTTGGTCTAAACTCCACTCGCCGTGTTTGGAGAAAGAAGAAGGATGAGTACAACCCCAAGAACACCATCCCAACCGTGAAGCATGGAGGTGGAAACATCATTCTTTGGGGATGCTTTTCTGCAAAGGGGACAGGACGACTGCACCGTATTGAGGGGAGGATGGATGGGGCCATGTATCGCGAGATCTTGGCCAACAACCTCCTTGCCTCAGTAAGAGCATTGAAGATGGGTCGTGGCTGGGTCTTCCAGCATGACAACGACCCGAAACACACAGCCAGGGCAACTAAGGAGTGGCTCCGTAAGAAGCATCTCAAGGTCCTGGAGTGGCCTAGCCAGTCTCCAGACCTGAACCCAATAGAAAATCTTTGGAGGGAGCTGAAAGTCCGTATTGCCCAGCGACAGCCCCGAAACCTGAAGGATCTGGAGAAGGTCTGTATGGAGGAGTGGGCCAAAATCCCTGCTGCAGTGTGTGCAAACCTGGTCAAGAACTACAGGAAACGTATGATCTCTGTAATTGCAAACAAAGGTTTCTGTACCAAATATTAAGTTCTGCTTTTCTGATGTATCAAATACTTATGTCATGCAATAAAATGCAAATTAATTACTTAAAAATCATACAATGTGATTTTCTGGATTTTTGTTTTAGATTCCATCACTCACAGTTGAAGAGTACCTATGATAAAAATTACAGACTTCTACATGCTTTGTAAGTGGGCAAACCTGCAAAATCGGCAGTGTATCAAATACTTGTTCTCCCCACTGTATGTGTATATATATATATATATATATATATATATATATATATATATATATATATATATTTATATTATTATTATTATTATAATATCAGCCTTTTTTTTTTATTGTGCATAACTTAATTTACTAAACCCTTAATGAGCTTATCTCTAGTTGATGATGTCTATTTTAACAAGCCAGCTCAGGTCTGGTCAGTGGTGCGGCTGTAAATATTTGCCCTCTAGTGATAAACACAGGCACTGAGACAGACGAACACTTCCTTTATTTGTATTCGTGACAATGGTTGAGTTTGGCGCTGTTTGTCACAAGCAGGTGTTCGTAAAACCACTCCCAGTGTTTACATAATACCTGCTTATTCAGGCTATTACGAACTCATTTCTCACGATAAATTTGAAGTGCGCGGCTGTGACTCTGCATGCGGAGCGGCAAATTGGATCTCTATTCAAATGTGCAGTTTACACTGTAAAGACAGAGAGCAGCTGAGGGCTTTCTCAGTCTATCTGCCACCAGCTGTGGTTACAGCCGCGCACCCCAATCAGGGACGTGTGATTCCGTCCGCTCTATGTGCTGTTTGGTAACGGTGGGTTACGGTTGTATTCCTGTCAGTGTGTTGCTATGTCCAGGTATTGTGCAGAATCTGACCTCCGTGCCGAAACATCTCTTCACTCTCTCAATCAAGGCAGTATTCTGGAACTACGTTACCAAGGCAACAGGGCAGATGACTTGGATCTGCTAAATGCTCAGGCTTGAACTGACCGATTGTGCTATACGGAATGCTAAAGCAAAACATGTATTGATGCTAACTGGAAGTGTTTGATGTAATACTGCACAAGATTGTTTGATATTTTAATATGAAAACTAGATTTTTACTGTTCTGAAGAAATTTGAGTGGTGCTTGTCCATACAAAACCCAGCACCATGATGCCAGGATGGTTGCCAGGGTGTTGCTATGCAGTTTCTATGGTGTTCTGACTAAATTGGTCCAAGTCAAAATAGCCCAACCCTACATCTCTATGTGCAAATTCAGAAGATATGAATTGGATCCCTCAATCTGTAAGGCTTATAAACCTTCAACATTTTTTTTAAACTTTTAAAGGCTTAAAAGACAAAGGCAAAGTTTTTTTTGAGGTAATGTAATCTTGTTAAAACAGAAAAATAAATTTGGTATCGAAAAAAGTATTGTTCAGGAACCGGTATCGAAGTCAAGGTATCGTATCGGTATCGTTATCGAAAATTTTTGAACGATACAAAATATAATTCATGTTCGAAGCACAAGAGTGCAGAATGAAGTCACAGTGTTCAAACCTCAGCAAACACCACTAATACAATTTTCAGAGATGTGAGAGAGATTTCTTGCAGCTCTTCCCCAAATTCTGCCTATTCTTTGATCTCATGTTCAGTTTAATCGACGATGTCTTGAGCAATCTTCTCCACTGACGCAAATATGAACTCATCTAACCCAACATGTAGTTCTTCCTTTATAGATCAAAGACTTTCAGAACCATGTGTCAGTGAGGCTAATTACAGCAAACAATGATTCAACCACAGCTTATAAACTAACACAAATCCAGGTCTGAACCATTAGCCACAAGTTAATAACTGAACCTCCTTGAACCTATTCTGGGTTATTTTCTTCTCATTGGTCTATGGTACTTTTCCTCCACTTTCTTTCCTTTCAGGACAAAAACTACAACACATTGCATAGTTGCAATTAAAAGGGAAAACTTTAAATATAGTATGCTGAATATATGTTAAATAGATGTTTTTGCCCACAGGTCAGCTTTGTGTAACATCAGTTTGCAGGAAATTTTGAAAATAGGTTGTCATAAGCAGATTCTATAGCACAATGGAACAGCAGTAATGCATTTCTTAACTGGAAATTTCATTGAAAATGGAATTAGTTATAAAAGTTATTTAATAATTTATTTGAAAGTAATGTAATCTATGTGTGCATAAAACAAGTATGATTGTTTCATGTGTTAAGAACAGAGGTGGACAGTTAAGTAGTGACAGTTTTCAAGTGACTACTGTTGAATATCATTTAATACTTAATTACATTAGAAATCTAGTACTTTCTTTCTTTTACTCAAGTGCTGTATAAGTAATTCAAAGTTTTACTTACAAGAAAGAAAGTACTACATTTGTAATGTAATTAAATATTAAAGGTAATAAAAAAAAAAAACACTTATTTATGAAATGTAGTGCAGTAAAAAGTATGACAGTATGCTTTGGAATGTAGTGAAGTAAAAGTTTTCCAAAGAAAAACACTCTAAAAAGAACAGATACTTGAAAAATGTATTTGAGTAGAGTAAAAATACTTCACTACTGTCCACCTTAAGAACAATTAACAACTTTTTTTCGTATTCAAACTAGGGCTGCACGATTAATCGAAATCAAACCGCAATCGCGATATGGCTTATGTGCGATTATGAAAGCGTAAAAGCTGCGATTTTAATGAAATAAATATATGCCAAGCGTGTTAGTGAAGAGCGGCTCTGTGATCAGCAGTAAACGCTGCTCCGTCTGAAAGCACTGCGAGTTTGAGTCGCAGTTATGAAGTCTATGTCGATTAGCACTGCATTATAATATACTTTATTATTATAAAAATAAACCCAAGAAGGCTTGAAGAACTCAAATACACCATATATCGTGTGTTTATTGTCTTCATGTTTAATCAAAGCGTTTCTATCTTCTTTTTATTCAGCTACACAGCGCTAGCTTCACATTAGGGATTTCCTGAAAACGAAACGTCATTATATTACTTCTCTCTGAGACAAATGTGGCGTTTCTGGCCTCCAGTATGAATGAAACATGATTGTGTTTAGTGCCCAGCACTGCTCACGCCATCCTATTTTGGGTAAAAAAATAGGAAAAATAATACTTCTCTAAATAAATGTATATGACAATCCATATGTTTTTCTCCAGTGTACAGGAGTTTTTTCCCCACAGTGGATGCATAAGAGGCTCATATTTCATATTAAAGACAGACTTGTTCTTGATTTTGCATACCTCCTGACAAAAAATTAGAAATTGATAATCACAGATTTTTATAATAATAATAATAATATAATATTTTATAATAAATCCTTAGACATTTCTAGTGATTTTTAGTCATAGGCTGCCAGCATTTTAACAGGTAACCCTGCAGTTTTTTGTAAAATAAGTTTTCTGTAAAATATAAATATTATTATTATTATTATTATTATATTGTTATATTTATTCTTAAATACTCTATTTTTTATTTTTAATAATGAAAATGTTATTGTAATAGTAATTTTCTTATTTTGTTAAATATTATTATATATATTATTATATATTATTAGCAATAATAATAATCATAATTATTATTATTAGTCATAATATGTAAGCACAAAATGTTATATATATATATACACACTTTTCATTTGTAAAAAAAATAATCGCATTTTAAATCGCAATTTTAACCAGAATAATCGCAATTAGATATTTCCCCCAAATCGTGCAGCCCTAATTCAAACTAAATATAAAAAAATATCATGGGAAAAATATTTGATAGGTAGGTTGATAGGTTGATGGGTAAACAGTCAAAAGCTCATTTTGTCATGTAGAATGACTGAACATTCACTTTTAACAAATTATTTTGATGCATCATGTTGTTCAGGAGGAGCCACCATCACTATGAGTTTGCCAAATCTTTTGTTGGCCTCATCAGTCATTCAATGGAGAAAAAGTGCTGGAATGAACAATAAACTACCATAAAAGATTATCACAAATTCCCACGGTATTACTCAATGGGGTTTTGCATTGAAAGCCGGAAATCTGCAGTGGTGAGCTGCTGTGCTCTAAATCTCTAGCCAGTGTACAGTACCTCCAGTCGGCACTGTTATAACTTACTGCATCACTGCACAGGAATGACACTGCCATCAATCATATTAATACTGGACCCACAAATCAGGAGCAAAAAATGCACCCCAAAGGTTTTACACAATCAGCATTAATTACATAATTATCCACTTCATTAAAATACCCAATATCATAACTGGAGTTCAAGGTGTTTCTAACCGATACTGAAAAATGGCCTCCTAAAAATGATACTATACCTAAACACGCAGACTATGTGCACACACTCATGCACAAGCATATTAAAGGGATAATTCACCTAAAAATAAATATGTCATCACCCTCATGGTCATTACGAAACTTGTATGACTTTGTCTTACATGAAATACAAAATAAATATTGCAGAATATCCAGAGCATTAAAGGTGGGGTAAGTGTTATTTCAAAACTGGCCGAGTCTCGGCCGAGTACGAAAACAAACTTGTAGCCAATCAGCAGTAAGGGGCGTGTCTATTAATGATGGTGAGAAGAGCGCTCAGTGCACGTCATTATTCAAAAGACACGGCACACAGTACGGACATCAGCCGAGCGACGACAGAACTAGAGAGATGGCAGATAAAAAAACAAATGTGGAAAACGTCTATGGAACAAAAGAAGGCTTACGATCAGGCAAGAAGTATCAGCTTTCCAGCGCTGGAGAGAACTCAAGGAGTGCTAAGGCCTGCAATCGGACGCCGAGGTTGCTTTATTTCTTCTCAATAGGCGAGTAACATTGGTTTTGTTTTGTTTTGTTTCACAGAACTAATATATGCTGGCTTTTGCTTGAATATGCTCGTGTGTCATGTTCGCTTGTTTGTCCATTTGCAATCGTATCGTCGTTCAATTCAGCGATGATAAAGACCCATTCATTTCCACATCCTATAAACCACTGTCTGTTTCAAGCGTCAGCTCGCAGTGTGTCCGAAAAGTACGATAATATACTCCTAATATATGTTTGTTTCCTCTTTTAGTGATCAATATAACCCTCTAATCTTGTCATAATTGTAATATATTTGTTAGTTGGACTGTCGTGCTCGTGCTATCGAGTTGTTCATGAGAACTGTGTTTGTGTTTTTGGGATGTAAGGGATGACTTTTTCATTGAACATTCGATCTGGATTACCATAGTAACACACATTGCTTTCACTTATTGATGGCATCATAGCCTCGGCCGGCTGGCACAGCAGATTCTGCCATAGTCGTTGCCTGTGTTGCGTACGTATGTGTGGGGCGGAGCTATCAAAATAGGGGCGAGACCCTTTTGGGGTAGGGGCGTGTTAGTTTTGGTGATTTGAAATATCAGCATCGGTTACCAGAAAGCACTTACCCCACCTTTAAGGGTCGGCCACATTTACCACTGGTCGGCAAATTCCAGTCATTTCAATAGGCATCCACGTGACCTGGAATTTTGTGAGAAGGCGAAAGATTTCCACACAAAGATTTTGCAAAGGGTTCCAGTTGGTCACACGAATTCGACGTGTTGACCAACAGAAATCGTCTTGGTTTGAAAGTGACTTCTTTGTGCTTCAGACATACGTCGCTACACTATTTACAATAGTCAATGGATGTTTTTGCTTGTGATATTTTGCTAATGTGACTAGGGGTGCGTCGATTGATCGGCTACCGATCACTATCGGCGGACTATCGCTTTGGGAAGCGGTCTCTATAAAGGCCGAACTCATAAACCGATCTCATGCTGACGACACATAAAGACACGCGGCTGCCGTGAGAGGTACGGCATGACATGCAGCGGCACCGTCTCAATCTCTGTCCGCCGCAGGTAAAATAATTATAATTCTGGAGGTGAGGTACAAATCTTATTTCTTTATTAAATAACTTACAAAGTAATTTGAAAACTTTCTGTGAGTAATAATTTCACAAACAGCGTGAGTGAATCACCCCGTTCTCTCTCTCTTTTCCTCTCAAAATGCGCAAATGGCTTCACATCAGCACATCGCGTCTGCACTATAAGAACTACACAGTTGACACAGGAATTGTCACAATCGAGGCAGTGTCGCATCGTCACCAAAGTTTATAATTTGCATTTATTTTTAAAGAGGACATATTATGCCCCTTTTAACAAGATGTAATATAAATCTCTGGTGACCCCAGAATGTGTCTGTGATGTTTCAGCTCAAAATACCCTACAGATTACTTATTATAGCTTGTCAAATTTGCCCCTATTTGGGTGTGATCAAAAACGCGCCGTTTTTGTGTGTCCCGCCCCCCTTCCAGAAGAGCACAGATCTTTTACACGAGTTTCGGATACTCCGTCAACAACAAAACAGCTAAATCTCACTCAGCCAAAATGTCAGAAATAACCAGGAGTGCAACCTTACATGCTTGAACCGGAGTCGGACACTGATGGAGAGACTCAGGAAGAGGTTGCAACTTTCAGACTGCACTTGGACGTTTCTGAATGGTTAGTGGATACATTTATGTAACGTCCGTCACCGGATACAATGCATAATAAATGTGCGTTTATGAATTACGCAGACTGTGAGCGTTTTTCGGGATAAACCTAACGACATAGCTCTAGTCTCTGTGTGTACAGTCAGAGAATATGGTAACTTTAGCCATATTAGCCGTACATCATTCTAGAAAGCTCATTCAGAAAGGAAATTTGCAAACATTCACAAAATATGAAGTGCCATCCTTACTTGTTCTGGAAATGAAGTAAGAACACGAAGCCAGTGTTTTTCCACACATAGACTAATTTGTGGCGGTGCGCCACAGAATCAACACCGGCCGCCACATATTGCGTTTCGTTATTAATTAATTTTTTTTAACGCTATTTAAAACACGCAGCGTATTCGTTCAGCTGCATTTCCTTTCCCTGCTCTCCCTCCGTCTCTCTGTCACTCACGCGTCTCTCTCATACTCTCATATATACACACACACACACACAAGGTGCGTTCCATTCGAACATAAGTCAGCGTTGCCAACTCGCAATCTCACGCCAAATTGCCAAACCTGCTTTTGATATGAAACAAAGTCTAAGCTTTTACATTTTTTAAAGTTTTAATACGAAATTCAAACAATAAATAGCGTTTTGGCGCTAATGTGGCATAACAGTTAAAGCTAGATCCGTTGAAAAACAGAGTTGCGACATGCTTTCATCTCCCGGCGGCACGCACGGTCACGTGGTTCACAGAGCTCTCAATAGTTCCAAACAAACCAGCGCTGTCAATACATTTGAAAGGCCTAAGCGGATAGACAACAGTTTCACTGTACAGGTATTTGCAGCAATTTTTGGTAAACAGTACAGCATAGTGTGCATTGATTATTACGTCAACCACATTTACAGTATCATTTTATTATGGAGAGTGATGGAGATGCAACATTGTTTTTCTTGTATTTAGCCCTCAGGTATTCCTTACTAATTGGTCACACTCACTCATTGGTGGTCAAATGTGACCATACACCTTAACTATTTTTCAATTAAATAAATGTTCTATATTTTAGTTCAATAATATTTATTGAATATTTTGAGGAGATCTTTTGGTACTAAACACTATTTGTGCAATAATTATGGTCCATTAATGACCGCTTAAAATATTTTTTATTATTTATATTACAATTAGTGTAGTAATTAAGGTTAAAATAGAGAATTCCAATGCAAAGAGGCAAATTAGAGTCATTTTGTGGCTGGAAAAATGATCATTTATATTTGTAATGCCATTACCTATGTCACGGGTGTTTGCAGGCAGGAAGACGAAGACGGGATGATACAATTCTCAAACGAAATTTAATGATTCTCAGGTGAGTAATACAGACAGGATACGAAACACACTCTATACATCAACAAGACCGGACAAAGACTGAAGAAAACAGGAGAACTAAATAGCAAACGGAAACGAGGTAATAAACAGGACACAGCTGGAAGGAACTTAACTAATGAAGGTTACCATGGGGACAGATGAATGGCGGGAAAACTGAACAAAGGAACATGTGACACGGAAACAGGATGACAACACAAACAGACAAGCATGTGACATTACGCCCCTCCCCGGAAGGCTCGGCCTCGCGCCGTAAAAGAGGCGGAAGGACTGGAGACAGGAGGCGGAGTCCACTCTGGATTCATGACGTAAGGAGACAGAGCCCTCTCTAGACTCTGGTCGCGGGGGGAGCCCTCACTGGACACTCGTCGCGGGCTGGAGCCCTCACTGGACACTCGTCGAGGGCTGGAGCCCTCACTGGACACTCGTCGCGGGCTGGAGCCCTCACTGGACACTCGTCGCGGGCTAGAACCTTCTTTGGACACTCGTCGCGGGCTGGAGCCCTCACTGGACCCTGGATGGAGACAGGGCACGTGACTGGGCTCTGGACGGAGACAGGGGACGTGACTGGGCTCTGGACGGAGACAGGGGACATCACTGGGCTCTGGACGGAGACAGGAGACTGTTCTGTCCAGAAGTCTATGAGCCAGTCTTCTCCCACTGGGCTCTGGACGGAGACAGGAGACTGTTCTGTCCAGAAGTCTATGAGCCAGTCTTCTCCCACTGGGCTCTGGACGGGAATTGGAGACGTCACGGGACTCTGGATGGGGACAGGAGATGTCACAGGCCCCTGGACGGAGACAGGGGACATCTCTGGGCTTTTGACGGAGACAGGGTGTGTTCTGGACCGGGACTCGACGCTCTCCAGACACCGACCGAGAGCTTCTCTCCAGCTCAGTCCTGTGGTGTCTGGGAGGTCCACTGGATGATGGGAATTCGCCCCGATCCAGAACAGAGACTTCAGTGTCTCGTCGTCAAAAGGGCTGTGGATGGCGACTTGGAAGAATTCCACCGCGAAGGTGGATAAGAGCCACGGCGGCAAACTTTGCAGTATAATCCATTTTCGGTCCGGTCTTCTGTCACGGGTGTTTGCAGGCAGGAAAACGATGACGGGATGATACAATTCTCAAATGAAGTTTAATGATGACAGATTCTCAGGTGAGTAATACAGACAGGATTGCAACACACTCTATACATCAACAAGACCGGACAAAGACTGAAGAAAACAGGAGAACTAAATAGCAAACGGAAACGAGGTAATAAACAGGACACAGCTGGAAGGAACTTAACTAATGAAGGTTACCAAGGGGACAGATGAATGGCGGCAAAACTGAACAAAGGAACATGTGACACGGAAACAGGATGACAACACAAACAGACAAGCATGTGACAACCTACTAGGCTCTTTAATAAATATACATGTATCTAGTCTAGTTGCTCAACAAAGTATTGCAGATCATAACTGCTTGCTTATTTTTAGGTTTTGCATTTGAATACATATTTAGACATGATCAAACACTAGATTTCTTTAAATGTGAAATTTTAAAACGTTAATAACTTACATCCTAATATTTTTAATGATACTTATATAAGCCCACACAACTGAATATTAATGAATGCAAGCAAATATAATTTAACCCAAGAAAAGTTTAAAATAGTGCTAAAAAGGCAAACTTATTTTTCCTTATATGTACAGTAGGCTATATACATATGAATTGATACTGAATCAAGATCGAAATCGATATTTGCCCCCTTTAAGTCTTGCCAGTGTTTAAACCACTAGAGACGGAGCACTCATGCACACTCAAAGCGCACACACACAGGCCGCCTCACAAACAGCTTGCAAGTACCAAATTGCATCAAATACACACAAGTGTATGTACAAAATTACCGTCTTGACGAGTATGCATACAAACACATTTGGTTTTGTCTTAAGTGAATGCATACAGTTGAGAAAGTTGTGTAAACGGTATATAGAACATTTGGGCATTTGTAAACGGCGATGATGTACTTTGTGGGCGGAACATACCTGGAGGCAGAAAACGTCAGTTTTAATTTTAATTGTAAGTATTAATCTGTGTTTAATTTATTCAGGGAAAACCATCCAGTATTATTTTACATTTGATTCCTTATTAAATTTCTTTAGCATTTCTTACTAGTGTTGTCACGATACCAAAATTATGACTTCGATACGATACCAGATTAAAATACCTCGATACCGATATTGAAATCGATACCACAGCAAAAAAAAAAAAAACAGTAAAAGTAATTGAATAATATGACAGAAATTACTATTCATTGTTTTATAAATTTATTTAAAAAAACTAAAAACTCACTTGGCCAGCATGTTCCTGCCCTGTTTTTTCACCATTCCCTCCTCTTTATTTAAAAATAATAATATAATAATAACTCCAGAGTGAACATCTTTACAGAGATGTTTGCAACAATCACATTATTATCAGTCATGTTAACACTAACCTTTCACTATTCTGAACAGGTTGGGATGACCAAAATCTTATTTCATGATGTTTCATGAGTAATTTAATATTTTTTAAATGTAATTTTATAATTACAATATAGATATTTAATTTAATTTTATCTTTGTTTTTAATAAAGTAAGCAAAAATGTAAATTACAAACAATATGACAAAAACAGTGCATTATTTTTCTAATTAACAGTAGCATTCAAGAAAGAAATTAAATAATCAAATGTAAAAAAAACAACAACTGCATAGTCTTCACTCTATAAATTAACTATACACTGATTCTTAATAAATATATTAAAGTTATTCAGTCAAGCATGTGGTGATTTTCTATTTTCTTTTGTTGTTTGATTAACATTAAATCACACAGAATATTATGCCCGGCCCTTTAAGACCTGCACGGACACAATACATTGTAATACATCCAATTTCTCACTCAACTCTGAATACGTTCACTAAAGACATATCCGACTGTGTTTACTTGAATACTCGCCAGGACGTGCATTTTTACATATTTTTGACCATTCAAACCTAATAATCCGCGAAACTGACGTCGCGATCGCATGCTGTCGCATGCTGAGTGATTAATTCTGAGTGAAAGGCATGTGCGCGCGCTTCAGGTCAGAGTCCGGCAGAGCGAACATGTCCCGCACGGCGCTTTATTTTCTCATGCATGCGTTTCTGTTGCTTTCTTTGTCATGCGCTGCGCGTATATATTTAACTGTTCTGCTTCCATTGTTTAGTGAATGGTGGAAGCAGAGCCCTGCACACACGTCCTGACTCCTGCTGTCACACATCGACGCAAATTAAGAAATACTGCTTTTATTAGAGTGCTGTCTTTCTTAAAGTACCGGTACTAATAAAATATTGTACCGTTTTTAATAGCAGGGTATCGCGATACTTTTCTAGTACTGGTATATTGTGCAACACTATTTCTTACACCTCAATACTGTTAGACCTACCTGAAAAAAACTGAAATCACTTTTTATTTTATTTGTATCTTTATTCTATTGTATTTATTTGTGCTACTGCTTGTAAATTTCTTGTTTACTGTTCTTTTTTGTGAATTCAATTCAGAGTTTGAGATCAGGCTTGTGCTGTGTGTAAGCTATTGTGCAACAATTGCCCCATTGTAAAAACAAAAATGCACTGCATGATCAAACATTTAGGTGAGATAATTATATATTTTTTGAAAAATGTCTAAAAAAAAAAAAAAAGACCCCCCCTTAAAATCCCCCCAGAAGAGTCGCCTAAGGGGGGATTTCCCCCCATTTTCAAAAGTGAAACTTAGGCCCTGAATGAATGTCTGTAAAAATCCTGATTGGAGCATCCCTATAAATAATTCTACATGATAAAAATAAGATTTCATCGATCGGCGGATACCGCTTCCTGTGATCGACAAACGGCTCCAAAACTCCTGATCGGAGCACCCTTAAATGTGACATAATGTGACCTTTACTTCTTATAATGGGAAATGGGTCTGTCACGCTCCAAAATTGACAAAAAAAAACAAAACAAAAAAAACATAACAGTGGTCTGTACAACTTTATATATTGCATGTCTTCTGAAGTCATAGCTTCATGTGATGTAAAGACTAAAATTTAAGGAGTTATTTGCAGAAAATCTGTTTAACATTTTAAAGGTCAGTTCAATTATGATGCATCTGGACACAGTGCACCAGGTTTGTCATCTAAGATTTGAAACTATTGGTTCTTGTATGTTTTCAGAAGACTAGAAATACAGCTCACAACTCAAAAGAACGACTTTTGTGTCACTTTTATGGTCCTTTTTGTCATTTTAGAGCTTCACAGCTCCAATCCCCATTATAGAAAACGGCACTCTGGATATTCTGCAATATTTTTTCATTCAGAAAGATTATAGAAACGTGAGTAAATGATGACAGTATTTCAATTTTTGGATGAAGTACTCCTTTACAAAAGCATATAAAAGCATTCACCCTTAGTGCTCTCCTCCGTGACACATCAGAAAACTCACCTTGAACGATGATGTGCACAGACGTGGTTCTGGGTCTGCTGCTAGTCTGCACCGCGCAGATGTATTGGCCCTCGTCTGTCAAGTCCACATCCTCAATCTTGATGGTGAACTCATCCTGGTTCAGAGTAACCAAACTCACCCGGGGGTCCACAGACCACTTATCCTCTCCGGCATACAGTATACTTGATCTGTTCAGCCATGCTGTGTGTGTCACCAAGTCCCCTTGTGAGCAACTAGAAGAGAAGAGAGAGAACCAAAGAGATTATTTAACCTTTAGCATTAGCATGTGCGCTATGAGCAAAGTTCCCCTCTGAATTATTACCGGTGTATGCCTTTGTTACTAAAGCACTAGGATTCATCAGTTAAGATAAATTCAAATATTCATCAGCATTCATTCAAATAGTCCCCCCGGTACTGTACGTCGGAAGACTGCATCTGTTTCGGAAGCGAGTGCGAATGTATTCCCTAGATATTAAGCAAGAAAGAACAACACGGTTAGACATCGATCAAAACCCCAAAGCCTCCTAAAGATTAGGTTTATTAAATTCAGTGACCCCCAGATAATATTTAAAGCTAAACTGGCTGAGGGGAACAGCCTCTTAGTGCTTTCGACTTAAAGACAATGCCATCTCTCCTTATTACGGATACAATGGAATTAGATGCTAATTACTTACAGACCATCCTTAAATGAGGACATGCTGTGTCTAATTACAGCTATGCCTAACAGTTAGCAGCAGAGGCCAAAAAAGGGCCTCTTCATATACTGTAGGGCTATTAAAATCAAAAGCAATCATGCGCTTAATTGATTACTTGCCTGATTAACCATTCAATAAAACGCAGGGACAATTTTCATGCAATCTTTGTTTTATCTCTGGTAGCATCACAGCCCAAAAAATCTTTGGCACACATTCGAATAATAGGCGTTTGATGCTCATTAAAGCCCATTATGGTCATAATGCTTGCGCGCTCTTTTTAGTCGATTCTGTGAGAGGTGCAGCGCTGAACTACTTTAGCTTCTAGAGGGCAACATCCAAAGCACTAGGGACAGATGAGGTAAACGTGCTTCTTTGTGTCTTTTCTCTCCCTAGGCAGGCGGGCAGAAGTACTGGGGTACAAGCAAAGGCGTTCGTTTTCACAGGAGTGGAAACTGCGGCATTGGCCTCTACCTCGTCTTATAATAGACTAAATGAGAACGCTGGAGATCAGTAGAAAGATCAAGCCTTTTCCCTGTGGACGGGTTCATAATACACTGCAGGGCATCCTACGCAGAAATATTAAAGTCGCCCCTCTCCAATCGGTCTTCCCCTTGCGCTTCTCTATAAGGCTTCTGCAGCACTAACCAAAATGGCAAAAATAAAAAGACAAACATGAGATTAATCACAATATATATATGTGTGTGTGTGTGTGTGTGTGTGTGTGTGTGTGCGTGAATACACTATATTGCCAAAAGTATTGGGACACCCCTCCAAATCATTGAATTCAGACCTTCTCGTCCAACATCAGCGCCTGACCTCACAAATGCACTTCTAGAAGAATGGTCAAAAATTCCCTTCCCGGAAGAGTTGAAGCTGTTATAGCTGCAAAGGGTGGGCCAACTCCATATTAAACCCTACGGATTAAGAATGGGATGTCATTACATGTGCATGTAAAGGCAGACGTCCCAAAACTAGTGTATATATATATACAGTGGGGAGAACAAGTATTTGATACACTGCCGATTTTCCAGGTTTTCCTACTTACAAAGCATGTAGAGGTCTGTAATTTTTATCATAGGTACTCTTCAACTGTGAGAGACAGAATCTAAAACAAAAATCCAGAAAATCACATTGTATGATTTTTAAATAATTAATTTGCATTTTATTGCATGACATAAGTATTTGATCACTTACCAACCAGTAAGAATTCCGGCTCTCACAGACCTGTTAGTTTTTCTTTAAGAAGCCCTCCTGTTCTCCACTCATTACCTGTATTAACTGCACCTGTTTGAACTCGTTACCTGTATAAAAGACACCTGTCCACACACTCAATCAAGCAGACTCCAACCTCTCCACAACGTCCAAGACCAGAGAGCTGTGTAAGGACATCAGGGATAAAATTGTAGACCTGCACAAGGCTGGGATGGGCTACAGGACAATAGGCAAGCAGCTTGGTGAGAAGGCAACAACTGTTGGCGCAATTATTCGAAAATGGAAGATGTTCAAGATGACGGTCAATCTCCCTTGGTCTGGGGCACCATGCAAGATCTCACCTCGTGGGGCATCAATGATCATGAGGAAGGTGAGGGATCAGCCCAGAACTACACAGCAGGACCTGGTCAATGACCTGAAGAGAGCTGGGACCACAGTCTCAAAGAAAACCATTAGTAACACACTACGCCGTCATGGATTCAAATCCTGCAGCGCACGCAAGGTCCCCCTGCTCAAGCCACCGCATGTCCAGGCCCGTCTGAAGTTTGCCAGTGACCATCTGGATGATCCAGAGGAGGAATGGGAGAAGGTCATGTGGTCTGATGAGACAAAAATAGAGCTTTTTGGTCTAAACTCCACTCGCCGTGTTTGGAGAAAGAAGAAGGATGAGTACAACCCCAAGAACAGCATCCCAACCGTGAAGCATGGAGGTGGAAACATCATTCTTTGGGGATGCTTTTCTGCAATGGGGACAGGACGACTGCACCGTATTGAGGGGAGGATGGATGGGGCCATGTATCGTGAGATCTTGGCCAACAACCTCCTTCCCTCAGTAAGAGCATTGAAGATGGGTCGTGGCTGGGTCTTCCAGCATGACAACGACCCGAAACACACAGCCAGGGCAACTAAGGAGTGGCTCCGTAAGAAGCATCTCAAGGTCCTGGAGTGGCCTAGCCAGTCTCCAGACCTGAACCCAATAGAAAATCTTTGGAGGGAGCTGAAAGTCCGTATTGCCCAGCGACAGCCCTGAAACCTGAAGGATCTGGAGAAGGTCTGTATGGAGGAGTGGGCCAAAATCCCTGCTGCAGTGTGTGCAAACCTGGTCAAGAACTACAGGAAACGTATGATCTCTGTAATTGCAAACAAAGGTTTCTGTACCAAATATTAAGTTCTGCTTTTCTGATGTATCAAATACTTATGTCATGCAATAAAATGCAAATTAATTACTTAAAAATCATACAATGTGATTTTCTGGATTTTTGTTTTAGATTCCGTCTCTCACAGTTGAAGTGTACCTATGATAAAAATTACAGACTTCTACATGCTTTGTAAGTGGGCAAACCTGCAAAATCGGCAGTGTATCAAATACTTGTTCTCCCCACTGTATGTGGGTAAAAATAAAGCTTCAAAAAATGTGTTTTTTAAAAATCTTTGCAAAACTGATGTAATGCATATTTGAACAATGTGTTTAAACAAGTTTCAGTTGTTAAATAACATTTCAAAGTGTTTAAATTCATGTTTTGACTAAAACAATGCCATCATTTTTTTTATTTTTATTTTTTTTATTAAAGACATAATTTTAAATAGTTTTCTTGTTTTTTCGGACAGTTGCACCACCTGACATTTTGGGGGTTTAAGATAACAAAACATAAAATAATATGTATTATTTAAAAGTACTAAAAATTAATTCAAACTAAATATGTTTTATAGAATAAAGTGATATATGCCATCAATTTCTCAAATTATTTTAAAAGGAAATGTTTTCTTTCTTCATTACCATTTTTTTTTTAAGTGTAAATGGGTCTATATACTGGAAAATATTTAGCTGTAAACCATTTTACAATGCATCTGTTTCGGAAGCGAGTGGAAAATAATACTCAATAATATTTAGCTGCCTTTTTGGGAAAAATATTTGGGGATCTGTGGCATCAAAAAGTAAAAAAAAAAAAAAAAACCCTGGTTCAATAAAAGTCTCCCTAGGTGGATGCAAGAGAAGGAAGTCAGAGCCACCCATTATAGAAGGAGACGCGTCAGCTGGCATGTAAAGCACACGGTTGCCAAACAGGGTAACAAAGCACACTCAAGGGCATTGAAAGTTGGCTGGAATAATAGAAAAAAATGCAAAGCAAAAGCAACTGTTGCACCGGTAATTGAACGAAACCTCCGATGAAACACAGTTTATGGGATCAAAGAGCAAAGCTCTAGCACATTCGTCATGTAGACATGGATGATATGGTAAATAATACAGGAAACAAGAGCGTTGCTGTTCAAATAGTCTTTCGATGCACACGGCTGGTGTGCTTGCATATACACACAAATGACTGCACTTATGCAAGACTGTATGTTTAAAGGAACTGCTCACCCAAAGATGAAAAATCTGCCATTAATATTTACTCAAAATCAAACCGGCATGACTTTCTTTGCTCAGTGTGGAACACAATAGGTGGATTTTTGTTGAAAATCCCGATTTTTTTGTCAATATAATGGAAACCAAGTAGAGTACTAAGGCTGTCAAGGTTCAAAAAGGACACAAAAGCTTTATATTCCAAGTCTTCTGAAGCCATTTGACCGGTAACACTTTATTTTAATGTGTCCTTGCTACACGTTACATGTATTTACTATAGTATTATTGTAACTATAAATTATTACTTGCATTCAACTAACCCTAAACCAAACTCTAATCCTACCCTAACCCTATAGTAAGCACATGTAGTTAATTACTATTGCTATTATCAGTACTTGTATAATTACACTGTCACATTAAAATAAAGTGTAACCCTTTGACCTATTAAATCACACAGAGCTATCATATGACTTCAGAAGACTGACAGTTTAAGGCTGTCTACACTAGACGCGAAAAAGCAAAAAAGTGGCCCTGGACTTTCTGACACAATGCGTCCCATCACACCCGGTCCGCAATATACACAGGTATTTCACTATACAGGTAAACATTACAGCATAGTGTGCATTGATTATTACGTCGACAAGATTTACAGTATCATTTTATCCTGGACAGTGATGGAGAGGCAACACTAATGTTAATTGTAGGCTATTTAACCCTTGGGTATTCCTTACTAATTGGTCACACTCATACTCTTTGGTGGTCAAATGTGACCATACACCTGAACTTTTTTTTTATTTAATAAATGTTCTATATTTAAGGTCAATAATATTTATTTCATATTTTGAGATCTTTTGGTACTAAATACTATTTGTGCAATAATTATGGTCCATTAATGACTTAAAATAAAAAATTTTCTAATATTTTTATAATTTATATTACATATAGTGTATTATTTAAAAATGTTTTAAATTCCAATGCAAAGAGGTAAATTAGAGTCATTATGTGGCAGGAAAAATAATAATTTTCATTTGTAATGCCATGGTTTACCCACTAGGTGCCTGTATGGCTCTTTAACAAATATGCATGTCATAACTGCTTACTTGTTTTTAGTTTTTGCATTTGAATAAATATTTAGACATGATCAAACACTAGAACTTGTGTTTCTAGTTCACACTAAAAATGTGAAATTTAAGAAAGTTAATAACTTACATACAATATTTTTAATGATACTCGTATAAGCAAACAAGTGAATATTAATGAATGTAAGCAAATACTAGTTAACCTAAGAAAAGTTTAAAATACTAAAAAATACTAAAGTACTAAAAAAGGCAAACTGCATTCAACAAACATTGTATAGTAGGCTATATACATTTGAATTGATACTGAATCAAAATCGAAATCAATATTTGTCAATACCCACCAACATCCACATTAAATCAATCGGTGCCAAATTTCAGTACCTGAGAATGCATCTAGTGATATAGAGTAGTGTCTGTGAATATTAAACTGCAAAAAGACTTGCATGTCTCTGTGTGAATGAATGGCGCAGACGCACGGTTTAATTTACCTCACACACACACACACTGAATAGCGCGTGACGGTCGCGTGTTTCCATCTCTGCCGTCTCATACCAGGACATGAACGCATGAACTTCATCTCCAGAGCCGCTCTGAGAGTCACTTCATGAGCATTTTACCGTTTTATTTGAGAAAAACTACCGTCATATCATAAACACAGAAACTCAAAGCTCTTCACGGCAACCCGTCAAAATAAAAGTTCGGTTTAACTTGACAAATATATTACTGTTGTACAGTAGAATTTAGATACGTCTGAATGTAATAATAATACTAACACTAATGTAATAATAATAAATTATCAAAACTTTATTTTTTAATTAATAAATCACAATGTTTCTTCCATGTTTTAATTTTAACAGTATAAAGCTCAGTTGTGCAGCACTTTGTTTAATTAAATTAAAAGATAAATGAAATTAATGTTTTGTGTCTTCATTTGATTACCAAAAAGTACACAACACAGAATATAATATATATATATATATATATATATATATATATAATATAATATAATATATATATATATATATATATATATATATATATATATATATTTATATATAAATATATATATATATATATATATATATATATATATATATATATAAAAATAAAAGTTAACACCACTTACTAACATAAAAATATAAATGCTATTTATACAAAAAATATAAATGCTATTTTTTTTTTTTTTATTGAAGTGCTTATCATTAGCAATGAATGACTGGCATACTTCTTTACATTATAATTTGTCTTTCCTGGTGCACATGGCAAATGGTAAATCATTTTGAAATTTTTTTACACATCTCTTTTCCATACAGGGAAGTTTAATATCACTAAAGTTCAATATCTACCATAAAATCAGTCCATATAACACAACGCTCTGGTATGGTAGAAGACTTGTTTTGCCTTTCTGGTGGTTATAGTATTTGTCCTTTTTAGGAGCTTGACATCTCCTGTCATTTTATGGAAGAGAGCTCCAATTGTGGAAAAGAGTGGAAAAATTCTTAAGTTTATGAAAAATACAGCATATTAGAATGATTTCTGAAGGATCACGTGACACTTAGGACTGGAGTAATGATGCTGAAAATTCAGCTTTGATCACAGGAATAAATTACAGCTTATTATATATTCACATAGAAAACAGCCATTTTAAACTGTAATAATATTTCATATGTGTTTTTTTACTGTATTTTTTATCAAATACATTCAGCCGCCTTCTTTCAAAAACATTAAAAAAGTAAATTATTTCAAACTTTTGATCGTCTGTGTGTAAACGAATACAATTGAACTAATTTGCAAATTATATTTTTATTTTAGTAGCTATGACACTTTCCTAACATGGGACATAGACTACTTGAATATGAAAGTTGCCAGTTTTACCATGTTTTAGTGTAAGTTTGAGAATGATATTTTGAGCTTTATGAATCATTTTCAAATGCCTGGAAACAGATATAACATTCACTCTTATCTGATATGCTAAAAAATGACTACGTTAATGCTTCTTTATCCATCCATCGTGTGACAAATAATGTAAATGCCATTAAAATCTGAGGAATTTGAAAAGGTGAGCAGTAGTTTACATCACTGGAAATTAATGTCCGTCGTTTAACATTTTTTATCGTAAACAGTTGGCAAATATTGCTGAATTGTCTCGTCATGTTCAGCTGCTTATCTTACCTCGGCTTGCATTCTTCAACCATTAAAAAAGTGCCGCTGCTGCTCTGTTTCTGTGAACAGTAAATCCCGCCTCCTTCGACTTGATTGGATATCTCAAACATTTTGAAATTGATTAGCGCTTTTAAACCACTGCACTGTCTGAGCACAGTAAATAGATTAGAGTTTTTGCCTCAAGTGGTTTCATTCGTCTGGGCTAATGGAAGGATATAAGGCTACGTATGTTTACTATAATTCATTCTTTATATATATTTACGTAGCAAAGGGCCGTCCCACATTGTCCAGCGGCCCACCGGGAAAACTGCCGGTGCTCCAGATGGCCAGTTCGCCCCTGAAAGCGACCATAGCAAATCTATTTGTTTCTCATGTCAGAAATAGCGCAAGCGCTTGGAGTATGTCAGAAATAGAACTGAAATTAGTTGTGTCATGTCGCGCCACGCCGCATCTAAGTGTAGACAGCATCACTGATTATAATGGGTTCTATTTGCTTGTGTCGTGGAGTAACACAGCTTTAGAATATAGTTATTTTAATTTTGGGGTGAACTATCCCTTTAAGTACATGTGCACTGTAGAGACTGCACAGTGTTGGTTCAGCTATCATATTAAATTATCATTTACAGCATCACCATAAAATGCTGTGCATTATAATAACAGCCTCTTGGAAAGACACTGAGGCTGAATCCAATCCAATCAGTCTTAACCTTGAGCAGCCAGAATCTTCTGGAAACCTGTAGCGCAGCATCTCCGGCCGCTAGAGCATGTCTGAGCTGCATGTTCATAGCGCCACACTGAATCAGCACAATGCAACAAATACATAAATTAATAAATAACTCCGCCTTATATTCCCTTATCAGAGAAGAGCAGACAGCAAACCATTTTAATCCAAATAAAGTGTCTACCCTTTCAGTGCAATGAAAAGCATCCAAGGGCGGGGAAAATTAAGCATGCGGGAAAATATGTATTTTTGGGGGGGCTGTTCGACTATTCTCATCCTAGTGCAGATTACAAGGAGTTAATTTTTGATGCAATGTCATGTTATTGTTAAAAAATTTTTTAGTTAGTTTAGAATTACTTTGGGTATTCATTCTCAGTGCACGTCGCATTGGAGTCACGGATCCAACTCTATTCCAGCTAGCAATGCATCAAGCATTTCCTACTGTACTTGTGGAGGGCAAAAATATATCGGGTATCAAACCAAGTGCGGTTTTGAAAATAAATCTTTCCGCAGCCCCCTCTGGCTACCTTGTGTCATGAACAAGAGAGGGCATTCATTATTAATTTACTTTGGAGAAAGGGATTGATTTGGCATCGAAGGTCTATAGAGAAAAAAAGCTATAATATATAACACTGGATTACCTCCAAATAACATTACTGTCAGGGAGTTAGAGTTCAGTCAAGACAGAACATTGCTGCTACCTGGACGGTAAGGATGTATTGATTTTTGTCCCAAACACACACACACACACACACACACACACACCATTACGGCAGCATAGCATGTGAGGCAGGGGGTTGAATACACTGTCAACACAGACAGACGGAACAACTTGATTGTTTTCATGTTTTCTCAGGTACAATGCTGGATGCACAAATTTTGTTCTCAAGGGTCTTGAGGGTCTGTGCTCTTGCTCTCTCGCTTTCATTTCAGATTTTATGAGCTGACTCATTCCTCTTTCATTCCCATAAGTGGATACTAAGGGTGATTGAGTTATTTTCATTCATTTTGAAGTCTTTAAGTGCACAAAGTGCTAATCAATTATTTCATTAGGAAATTTTAAATGCACTGAAATTAACAACTTCACAGCGCTGAAATATAATGGTGAAGAAACTATTCAAAGGTTTAAAGGAACAAGAGGTTCTAAAACGGGAGTACTCAACACTACCATGTTGAACTCGCAGCAGAAACAGAGCTTTGGTTCACAGACGTACTTGCGCCACAAGGCATTAGTTTGTTCCCTTTATCCACACATCTCAACATCACATGGTGAGGGTTTGCGTTACTATGGAGATTCTCAGCCTCTTGGCTGCATGTTTTGTGAGGTGAACGAAATTCTCAGACCACTTACCCACGATATGCTTTCTTCAAAACCTATATTTAATCCACTGACTAACATAAAGTAATTTTAATTAAAAGTTTAGCACAAAACAAGAGACATTTCAGTGCACTTCAGTGCTTGAAGGGATCAATGTTATTTTTCTTTTGGAATTTCATCTTTTGAAATCAAACAGATCGATGAACTGTGTAAATATACTACAATTATAGGTTTGCATAAATCTCTGAAGTATCCTAATGCTAGGAGAGAGTGTTTAGTATGATCTTTTGTACAGTTCATGTGGCACATTAAGCACTGTTTATTTTGTGATATATAAAAGAAATGTATAAAAACTGCTATTATATAGTATAGGGCAGAGGTTATTATATTTGACCTGACAGCAAACTGCAACCCATAACAAATCGCTGTCACTCATTTCACAAAGAAGTTTACAGAGATGTCCCCCTGTAGTCAATAATTTTATCACTTAAAACTCATCTTTGATCACGAAAATGATATATTTAAATGTTTTGTTCCTGTGAAAATAATTTCTTCATGCCTTAAAACAGCTTGAATGTAACTCTACACCCTTGCCTCATTTAGCATACGCAGATCCATGAAAATGCAAATAGGCCCCGCCTCCACTCACACCAGCTCAGAGATCCACTCGCACAACTTTACTCAAGTTACTGTAGTAAACGCTGCACAATGGCAAGTGGAAATTCAGCCTTATATATGTTTGAACCAGAAACTGATTCAGAAGAAGAACTGGAAGAGTGAATTATACAGGTTCGTCTACACTTCGATGTATCAGAATGGTGATGCATTTTATGTATCGCTTTCTACAAAGTCAGACACATAATGGTAATTGATATGATTAGCCTTTTGCTTGACTACTATCAAACAGCTAATAACGTGTTGCTAATATTACACAAACCATGTTCCCGTTCCCCATCTCAGTCTGCCTTCAGTATCAGTCAGTATCCTAGAAACGCTTTGAACATCAATGAACATCAGTGGAGAAAGGCATATAGTTCATCATAACTTCGTAATATACATTCGTAATTCTCCCGCTATATTGCTAAATGTACCTGATTTTTCATATCAACAGAAAAATATAGAGGGAAAAATATGGTTAGAACATGTTT